>JNDT01002218.1:0-148238 GCA_000697055.1 Saksenaea vasiformis B4078 | reverse complement strand
GGACAATAGGTAATCTCATCGACCAACCAGATATTTTTCAGGGCTCCGCTTATCGTTTGATAAGATTCCCTAATTTGCGAGTGATCTCAGTCTTGTGAAACATAAGATCTTGGTAGAGCAGAGGCTTCGTAAGTGGTAGAACACCATCTCAAATAAGATGAAACTTACCCAATATTCTGATCTGGTCGCAGCATTCTTTCGTTTGACGCGTTTTGGAAAGCGCCAAGTCAATAGGTAACCTCCTCGCGACGCGTGGAGAAATTAGTTTGTCAATTGCTTGTTTGGGCGGTGCAGTAGGAGGACGTACGCGTCTGGTAAAAAGTCCTCGATCGATCTCCTCGGACGATGATTGCTACGATCAATCTGCTTTTCGGGAAACTTTGTAGAAATGACTATTCCTTTTTGTAACGTAGATCTAGCACGCCGATTAATATGATCGATTATCTGCCTAACTTTCCAAGTGTTGTTTGAATACAAGATTCTGTTACACGGTAGCAAAACAAAGGAAGACTGTAGCACGTCAATAGCATCTGGTCCAAGCGCCTTCTTTCTCTAGGTTGTTGAGTCTCATGCCTATGTCAAGTGAAAACATGAACATGTGCCACGTACCTTCTGATCTTACACTTGCAGCCTGCAAAAAGAGAATGATGGATCCTTTACAATAGCTCTGTTCTATCTTCTCTTTTGCATTTCCCCACTTTGGTGGCAGATAGAAAGCCAGTATAATAAACAGAAAGGGAATAATTATCGTATTTAGAAAGATACACCTACAGGAAGAAAAAGACAGGCCATTTGATTCAAATTAACTCGTTGCCAACAACCTGATCAATAGCCACCAAGAGGGACCTTCCCCCGCGCAGTAAGCTTTCTTTTTTTTTTTTTCGTGGTGGCACGATGCCAAGTGAGGATTCCATGGAATCGTGCCATGACATTGGTCCGGAGTTCCAACAATTCTTCTTTTTTCCAAAAGATTCATTCCAATCCTAGTGTTATGACAAACCCGAGACAAGTTAAAACATGACCCTATTTTTTCTTCTTTTCCCTGGTACCGTGTTTAGTGCTTCCTCAATGCTTCGGTATCCATTTTTAGTACTTGCGACGACACGGCCTAAGCGCGGGGTCCCTTTTCCCGCTTCCTACTCCTTTTTATTTGGAGATCATATGAACAAAAAGATGGCCATAAAATTTCCTTTTTTTGATCGAGCAAGGTTTCGCGCCGACTCAAAACCAAGATCATCATCGAAATGGATGCGATTGCGCCATCGGTGAGACCTTCTGTCTTCCAATCAAAACCCTTCTTGCTGACACCATCGGCATGATGTTCCACACTCACTAAAAAAGCACACCACAAAGACAAGAAAAATAAGCTGTGAGCGCAGTAGACAACAAATACAGATTAAGTTGACTAAATCGGCTGTTAGAACAGGGAGCGGTAGATAAAATCCGAAATAACGGTAAAAGGTGGGAGCTAGATCAGAAAAAGAAACTATATAAAAGCATCTTAAACCTTCTTTTTTTCTTTTTTTTATATCTCCTTCTCTTTATAAAACCACACAAGGGTCCTCCTCCTCCTCCTTCTTCTTCTTCTAGTTCTTCTTCTTTCAGCTAAACACATTACATGGACGACGAGAAAATCAAAATACCTGACGCAGCACATATCGACCATGCAGATGGTAGCGTCGACACAGATACCGCTTCTGTAGTGCACGGCCAGGGATTACGGAGAGGTCTGAAAGCTCGACATATCCAAATGATTGCTTTGGGTGGCACCATCGGTAATGATTCACTAAAGGAAGAGAATCATGGAACAATCCTGACATGTTTATTTCTTTTTCAGGAACGGGTCTTTTCATGGCGTCTGGAAAAGCAATCTCTCAAGGTGGCCCTGGCGGTGCCCTGGTGGCATACATGCTTATTGGTCTCCTTGTCTTTTGTGTCATGATGAGTCTTGGTGAAATGGCAGCCTATATTCCCGTAGCAGGTAGTTTTGCTCATTTTGCCACACGCTTTGCCGATCCCTCTCTTGGTTTTTGCGTTGGCTGGCTCTACTGGGCCAACTGGGCCGTAGGCGTCGCAGTCGAATTAACCGGTGTCGCCCTGATTATGGAATTCTGGATTACCTCTGTCAACAGCGTTGTCTGGAGTATTATATGTCTTGTCATTCTTGTCACCATCAACGTCTTTTCTGTCAAGGGTTATGGCGAAATTGAGTAAGTGTAGAGGACAGCAAGCCTGTGTTTACCGACAAAGAAGAAAGACTAAACTTTATTTTAGGTATTGGTTTGCTTTTCTCAAGGTGCTTATCGTTGTCATCTTTATTATCGTGGGACTCTGTGTCGATACAGGCGCTGCTGGCGGGGTCAACATCGGCACAAGCAACTTCCATCTGCCTGGCGGCTCCTTCCCCAATGGTTTTCTTGGTGTTTTCAACGTGTTCCTGACAGCTGCGTTTTCGTTCAACGGTGTCGAGATTGTCGGTATCGCTGCAGGTGAAAGTGCTAATCCCCACAAAACGGTCCCTTCGGCAGTGAAGCAAGTGTTTGTCCGTATCGTGCTCTTCTACGTTCTCTCCATCCTAGTGATTGGTCTGGTGATTCCCTACACAGATCCCAGTCTTCTTCAGGGTTCCAGTGATATTGCCGTCAGTCCATTTACATTGGTCTTTGCCAAGGCTGGTGCTAGCTGGGCCGCCGATCTGATGAACGCCGTTATCCTGATTACCATGATCTCTGCTGGTAACTCGGGTGTCTACTCCTCCAGTCGTACCATGCTGGCCCTGGCTGAAGATGGCTATGCGCCGCGCTTCTTCAAACGTACCAACCGTTGGGGTATCCCCATCTGGGCTGTCCTTGCCAGTTGTCTTATTGGCTGTCTCGCCTTCTTGACCAGTCTCTTCGGTTCTGGTGTCGTGTTCAATTGGTTGACCAACCTGACTTCCGTTGCCGGTCTGCTCACCTGGGTGATTATCTCTATCACACACGTCCGATTCCGTATGGGTTATCTCGCCCAAGGAAGATCGCTCAGCGCACTTCCCTATGTCGCTCCCTTTTTCCCCATCTGTGACATCTTTGTCATCGTGGTCGGTACAATCATCGTCTTTGGCCAAGGTTATCAAAAGTTTATCGCACCCATCGATGGAAAGAGTGTCGTCGCAGCCTACATTGGTTTGATCTTTGCTGTTCTTCTCTTCGTCGGTCACAAGCTCTTCCGTCGTCCATCCTATGTCAAGGCTGTTGACATGGACTTTGAGACTGGAACATACAAAGAACGTGTCATAGATACCCGTGAAGATGGCAAGGCAGCCGATGGGTCCAAGTTACCTTTGTGGCGCCGTTGTATCAACAAGTTCTTCAGCATTGTTGCCTAGATTTCTTTTTATTATTTAGTCTCCCTACCTCTTTGTAAATACTTTCCAATCATCTTTGATGTAGCAACACTTATCGCCAAAAATTGTACTTTTAGCAATATTATTATTATTCTTCCATGTTTTTATTATCCGGTTCTTTTTTGCATCGATTCAGAATGTTTTGACATGCTTACTGCGATGCACGGCGATGTCGGTTATCCCTATCAGACGATCTTTTTTCTACCGCCTATTTGTTTAAAGTTTCATTCCCAAAAACTGGAGATGCACAGATATGTGTTTCTGTCTGATGTTTATGTTATGCATGGTCGAGGTTCCTTTCCAGCCTTCCCTCCTGGGATTGTTTAGATGGCTACAACTATCCCACAGAAAGACTTGTATGCTGCACATCCTTCCTTTTTTTCACTTGCTCTATGACCTATCCATCTTTGGTTTTATTATCATCTATTTCAGTAAACAAAGAGAAAAAAAAAAGGAAAAACAGAGAAAGAGTCTAGGCACTTGTTGTTTCAACCTTTTTTTCCTCCGATCTAGATTTGGAATCGATGAGATTGTTGCACAGCGGAAAGAAGAAGGAGGAGGAGGAGGATGGACTTACGTCTTATATTGCAGATAACGGAAGCCTTGTGTCAGTTGGGCAACTTCGTTGGTGGCATGACAGGCAAACAACAGATAGTTCTTGGGCTGCACAGCCAAGGCAAATCGCATGAACAGACCAGAGTAGACGCACAAAGCTGCAGACAACAACAAACCGGCCCATATGTCAGTTAAAAAGAATAACAAACGAGCATCCCCCATAGATAGTTTACCGAGAGTCATGTTGCCAGAGATATACTCCGGATCCTTCTTCAGGTCCGCAATAGCCGCAAGGGGAATACCCCAGTTAGCAACAGGGCCCCAGAAATGCTAACAAATGAACAGATCATTAGACGCGTGTCTTCGCATGCTAGGTAGTCAAATGAACCAAAAAACACATACGGTGCTATCAATGGGAAAACTAGGGTAAGCACAAAACCGCAGACGAGCATTTCTTTCACGTACCTCATCAAATAGCCTCGGAACTCCTTCGAAGCGATCTTTTGAACAATTCTGTTTGCAATGGAGCCGGAAGCCTGCGACATGGTTTAACGAAGAGGTAAAATTTCGGTGGCGACGCACATCCACATAGTACGTGCGGGGCGACCGGTCCTTTTTTCCCACGTGACTCGGGTAAAATATGAATTGAGAAATCCAATTGAATGGTGCTTCCTGATGCAAAGGACGCTGCTATTCCTCTCATTCACTATGGACAAGTGGTCGATCAGGAGCCGATTTCCCGTAGTGGCCTTAATGCCATTAAAAAAGACGAACATCTTACAGTCAGCTGTTTGCAGATAGTTTTTGAGAAAAATTAAATCATCTTGAGTCTAAATAGAAGGCTTGCCCGAGGCCCTTCGCCCCCCACAATCGGCGAGAACTAAAACTCTGGCTTGGCATTTCATTTCACGACGTCGACTTGGGCATGATTTAGTGCGAATACTGTTTAGAGGTCATGGGTATTGGACAAAAAAAATATGTTAATATGAACCATCTTGTTCGTGCTTCTTGAGAAACCTTTCTCCGTTTGGCAGCACACAAGCCATGGAAACATTTCGGAGCACAACAGCCGCCACCTATTTTGGACGAGGTTGTGCAAAGTGTGGCGAGGGTGGGACTGATCGGATAATTGAATGCTTAGCACCTTACCACCCACTACTATTCCTAGAGAAAGGCCGGGACCTTTTGTTGAAACATGTTGGAGAGCGCTGGACCACATCAATCTTTATTGACTTGAGAAGACTGGGTCTTCTTCTACTTTGCATGATAAGGAAATATCATTTCGCAAATCCTCTCTTTATTTTGAATCATGAGCTGTTGAGACTCGGATAAACCCAGTTCCGCCTTGAAGATCTTGCGCGGCGTAGGGCCGATCTTTGTCACATGTGGTTTTTTTTTTCTTAATGAGGGGGGAATTGTCAAGTGCTACGAACAACAGCAATTTCCCCACATCTAATCCATGTGGCCGTGGTGTATAGTGTGGAATCCATTGCAACTTGATCCGTTAGTAGCAGGATTCGTTGTCTGTTAACGATTTGATAAAACGTATACATAGGAGAATGGCAAATTAGGAAATGGGCGGGTGAACTGCGTGTGTGTCACTGCGGGTTTTAGCCAAAAGCTCGCCGTTGCCTGTGCTTATCTGTCCGAATACAAAAAAGTAATGCACGTAATTAGACCCCCTGCAACCAGCGTAGAATGTTATATCAGGAAAGGATAGGAGGATCTTTCTTTTTGAAAAAATGCGGGCAAACGCGAGGAGGAAGTAGATTGATTAACCGGTCTAGACACTTTACCATGCATTAGTAGCTATCGCAACAAGATCATTCATTCCTAGGGCCTTGCAAAAAAAAAAAAAAAAAGAAACCATTGACATCGCCTGATCTATGCCGGTGCTAGGAGACTTAAATCATTTCTAAATAGGAAACATTCGGTAATATTTACCATTACGAAGGGCACATTTCCCCCTCCCCCCAACGAACAGCGGGCCAGTGCACCTCTTTGATTGTGTACTGCGTACCTGATGGAGGCAGTCTATAAATGGAAAACAGAAAAATGACAAAAAAGAAAAACATGCTCGAAAATGAAAGTGGTCCTTGGCTTTTTTTTTCTTTGTTTTATCATCCTTTAGAAGAATACAGCTAGGAACGATACTTATTCTGACTATTTCCATCGGATTTCTTCCGAGATAAATCAGATGAGCAAAGAACCAAGTGCCAAAGGACCCCCCATGCTCAAGTCGAGCTTAACCCCCTGATTGGCTGCTTAGTGCCTGGCGCGACAGCGTCACGGGTCCAGCATCCAAAAATAACAGACAATGAAATGATGTTCAGCAGTTACTGACTAGTTTTTTTTTATTGCTCAGCTAATCTTTTCGGAAGGCCACAAGGAAAAGGTAAAAAAGCAAACGCCATGTGCAAGCCCGCATTTCGTTTTCCTTTTTTCTTTGTGAAACGAATGGCGCTGCTGCTGCTTCTTTTTAGGTTCGGCCGGTCTGATTTATTTTTATTCGAGAGGCTTTTTCCACTAGACCAAAACAGGGAGGAGGAGGAGGAGCAGGAGGAGGAGGAAGGGGAAGAGGAGCAAATCGGCCGAAGTAAAACACGGGAGGGGATAACTGCAGAATTTTTTTTTCATGTTATTCGCGGGGGAGAGACGGATCAAGAGTAGTACTCTTTGATACCAATGCAAGACCCCGAAGATTTAAGGAGGGAAATAGAGTACCATTATTTTTCTCTCGCTAGTTTATGGTCATGTTGCGTGTGTTTACATGAGGCCAGCTGTCGGTTTGCTAGGCAGTTCTCACGAACACTGAACACAGGGATCTGGGGATCTGTGGATAAAACGTGCTCCGGAGAACATCCCGTCTCTAGGTTTGTGATCCACAATGTCAATGGTGACGGGATCGACAACCGAGTCTGTTTACCATCCCGTGAAAAATGATGCTCAAGTCTACGTGTCATGCAAGAATAGGAAATCGCATTATTTTTTATAGTAAGTTCATGTCAAAGGAGCGGCTGGATAAAGAAAGATATATATAAAAAAAAAGAAAGGGGGTGCCTATCATAGAAGAATGAAAATAAAAAAGGGCATAAAAAATCGTAAGATGGGGGGATTAGGAAGGGGCATAGAAAGAGACTGATCGATCTGTTTCTGGAAAAGACAAATCATGTTTTTTTTTCTTTTCTCTTTTAGGTCAAAAACAGAACCATTATCTTCCTTTCTGTTTATGTCCCAAAACGCGCTACGGTGGGGTTCGTCATTTTCTTCTGCTTATTCGCGCACGAATAGAAGCGTAGAAGGAGAGGAAAGTTGTGGATTGGATCATAAAAGGAAACGAAAGGAAGGGTTTCTTTTTCCTTTGAATGATAGAAAAAAGAAAACAACAACAATAGATTTCATTTCTATAAAGGGGAAGTGAAAAAAAAGGGGGAAGGAAAGAGAGAGAGAGAGAGAGGGTATACTAAGTTATGTACAATGCCACTAATTTTTTTTTTTTGTGTTGGAGCTAGGTATCTATTCTGTCGACCATAGAGGAAGCGGTGCCTTCATCTTCATCCAGTCTGTCTAGATGCATCAAAGCTTCTTGCAGGCTAGCATAACCATATTCAATTTGCAATGCATGGTGACATTTTACGAGCAATTCGGTTGCTTGAGCCAAGAGAAGGGATTGATGGGTGTACATGAATTGGGCGCGGCTATGGACACTGGCATAATAGTCATAGCCTCGCCTCCTTAGCAGATTGGCTAAACGGGCCAGGGACAGCACAAGAAGATGAGGATGTTCCGAATCCTGCCTTGGACGGAACAGCCTGCGTCGTATCAGGGTCCACCAATGTTTTGCAGGGTATTTACGTTTGATTAAACAGGGCCAGTCCGAATCGTCTGGTCCGAACGCTGGCGGAGTTGGCGGCTGTGTGGTTGTCATGTTGGCAACAGGTGGGTTGTTGGTGGGGACGGTTTCAAAAATAAGGTGAGCAAAGGTCTGGATGGCTTGACGTAAACGTTCGATCTGGTCATCCATCTGTTCTTCCATGCGGGCCATGTTTTGGGCGGCGTTCTCTTGGAAGACTTGGCGAAAATCACTCAGGATCTCCCGGATGATCGGTTGAGGCTCAGCCGAAGGCTCAAAAACAAGGTAGCGCTTATTCAACGAGCGAATGCCTAAGCCCAGAGCAGTAAGATGGGAGGGGTCCGCCTTGATAAGACGGAAATGTTGGTGGTAGGTGGTGGTGGACAAGATGGAGACTAAAATGCGTTCAATGTCGGAAGCGCTGTGTTTCCATTCATTGCGTAACTGACGCAACGATTGCAGGGTATCGTGCTTTTGAGCGTGTATATGGGCCATATGGTCCAACTGTTCACTCAGCGTATGAAGTTCCCGTAGACGCAAGGCGAGCGCTTCTCCTTGGCCTCGGATGTGTAATCCGCGAAGACAAGTGAGGTATTTGTTGCGTGCGTGCGATACGCAGTCGATCAATTTCAGACGTTCTTGCGGCGGACGTTGAAGCTGTTTTTGTTCAGTTGGTGTAAGGATTTCGTAAACGCTACAAACATCCATTTGCTCTGCAGATGACGCCACACCTAAAGCGTGTTGTAGATCACGGATGTGCCCACTCGTGGTCATGGATAGCGTCGGTGTCATCCCTGAATATCGACTAATGATAACAATAACAATACAAAAATAATAATAACAATAACAATAAACTCACACAAAAAGAAAAAAAAAAAGAACACACACACACACAAAAAAAAATTGTTTACTTTTTACGCGTGTATCTTTAAGAAAAGATAAAGACGAAGAAGAAGAAGAAGAAGAAGAAAGAAATAAAAAAGAGAACAGGAAAGAAAGAAGAAGAAAGGAAAAGAAAGAAAGAGAGAGAATATATAAAATTTACGGATATAATGTTGGTTACCCGTATGAAAGTTTAAAAAAATGTAATGTGTGAAAAGGAATATGAATACAATAATCCTAAAAATGGGCCGATCTCTCATGATCCAAACCTCATATTATCTCGTGGTGTACACACATCTTTTTTCCGAGTTCGTGTGGGAGCGAACACTTTAAGGTGTCTGGATGATAATCCATGGCGGGAACGTTCCTTTCTGCAAATTCAAAGGTAACACAGTCTGTAAACAAGAGAGAAAACGAGCCCTACGTTTGTAATATTTATCGTACTACTAAACCTTGCTGCAGCTGCGCACGGTGACGATGACCAAAAAAGGGAGTTTCTCGAAGCCTGTGCTCGTAACATCCACTGTCCACCATTGCGGGCTTTGTTTTTGTTTTATTCAGTAGTAAGCAAGAAAAAAAGGTTACGAGATAAAGAAAACGAAAGGAACGGAGGACATTCCGGTGCCATGTCAACCGTTCGGATCATAGCAACGAGTTGCTACGTAGCTTCACGTGGTAGGAAATGGCCGTCCTTGTCAGCTGAGGAATGCGCAAGTGTGTTTCTTTATTTTTTTGTCTTTTGATAACCATTCTACAAAAGTGGGTAATGCCATCCTGAGTTGATGATCATGTACGGAAGACGAGGCACGTCGCAGTGTTGAAAGATGCATCAGTGTGTTCTTGATAGCGGACAAAGAAGGCACCGGTTATGCACTGCCATTGGCTAGAAAGTCAGATCAACACAAAAATAAGTGGATGTTCGAAAAAGGATAGACAAGAACAGGATAGAACTATCGAACATTAAGAAATGAGGGTGCTACTCACTAGAAAAAGAAGAAAAAAAGATTGTTTGAAGGAACCTACAAAAAGGGCGTCCGGGGGAAGAGCACAGATTTTTTACTGGCCGTGACTATCATCATTAACCGAAGATGAAACAGCTCAGGCTATGCAAAATGGACATTGATTAGGGGTAGACTCCCATTCCGCCTTGTCATTTGAACGTTGTTTCCCTGTAGGCGCATGTGACATTGACAACACCAGAAGTACTCAGCACCTTGGGGTGGACAACGCAAATTAAGATACATTTCCACGAGCTATAATATAAAATAGAACAAATTGATAGGAGAGAGAGAGTACACACTACAAGAAACACATCGTAAGAGGAATACATTGATAGGGGATACATTGCAGACCCACACCCTAAGCGCAGTTGACTAAAAGTCAGACCAACGCGCAAGATATGGGATAAATGGATACTTGAAAATGTATACATTAGAAGATTGTTGAGGATATCTGCAATAACGATAGACTTTACCGGATGTTGTGAACTAAGGCAACAGGTTGTGTCGAAACGGATATGATCCAAAAATGGTACGGTCTACTATCATTTGTATGGCAGGATGATTACAATTTTGGAGAAGCTGTGCAGGAGATAATCACCGATATTGAACAACTCAGATTATGCAAAATGGGATTCATGACGAATTTGGACTGACGGATCACATACGTACTGTGACGCTTGGTCTCATTTCGCCTCATATATTAGGATATACGTCAGGATGCGTTCGAAACTTGGACTGATAAGGTTGTGCGTTAATTGGACGCTACGACTTCGGGATTGCTGTCCATGGGGACCAGTTTCCCCGTCATTTATTTACAAAATAAAAAACAGAATAAAGATACGAAGACGAGAAAAGAAGAAATAATGTGTTTGTGATTTTTTTTTTTTGGTGGTGTGCGTATGCGAGTGTGCGTGTGCGTGTGTATATGTGTGTGCGTGTACGTGTGTGTGTGGAATAATGACAATAAAAAAAAAGAGAGAAACACAGGTTAAATAAGAAGAAGAAAGGGGAAAAACTTATATACGAATTTATGCTCTTGTTGGCATTCCGGGACGGATAGATTGATCAAAGCGTTGACGTGGATAACGTGCAAGGGTAGTATCTTGTTTCATTAGAGATTCGAATTCTAACAAACGTTCATGTGCCCGACGTTTTTGTTTTTCCAACGATTGATGGCCAGATTGAACACGTTGGACCATGCCGGCAATATTGTTTGCACGTATCGTTCTTTCTTCAAAGTACTGAGAGATGCTTTCTGGTTGTGGATGTGTGTTGAGCTTTTTGAGTGAGGTGCGATTTTTTACAGTGTGTGTAAGCAGTTGTTTAGGTACATAGTGTTTCTTGGATGAATCGGCAGGGGTAGGTACATAAAGGGTGGCTGAGATACGCGTGTGAGAAGGACTGGTGGTGGTGGTGCTTGATTTTTTTTTCGAGGCCGCGGTTCTTGTTGTTGTTGTTGTTGTTGCTGTGGTCGCTGCCGCTGCTGCCGCCGCTGCACATCGTTTGCCTGTATTTAGTAAGTTTAGCTTAGTTTGAGCGGAGGAATAGTTATTTCTATTCCGTTTTTTTTTTACCAGCTTTGCTTTGTAATTGTAATTCCAATGCAATGGGGCAGGTGCGTTGTTTTTCAGTGTGAGATGATTTTGAACGTTTGGAGCGACTGGATATGAAACTGCCGTCACGTTGGTGCGATAATTCTTTTTTGCGGGTGGTGAACCATTCTGCAATGGTTTGATCGGAATTGACGGAATCCGGTTGGGACGGAATACGTTTCTTTTCGACGGTAGCAAGTCGTTTTAAAAATTGCGATCGTGGAGGGAATTCGTACCGTTGTTGTTCAGGGGTCAGATTTTGTGGGACAATGATCTCCATGCCACCATCGGGATACTTCTTCACTGAATATGTCTAAGAAAGAAAAAAGAAAAAAGGATCGAACGATGTTTAGTAAAAAATAAAAAATAAAATAAAATAAAAAGAAGCAAAAGTGATACAACGAACGTGTGACACAAATGGCCCCAGAACGGTAAAGAAACATGCTGCTTTAAAATCTAAATGGAATGCTACGTACCCGTCTCCGATCGCCCCAGGTAGTAGTGGTGGTGGTCGTCAATGGCAACGATTCGTCACGTCGTTGGTTAAGACGCGTTGGAGTAGTTGGTGTTACACGTTGTTGTTGATCTCGTAAACGAAAGATCGTTGTTGTTTTCGTAGATGATGCCGAAGAGGAGGTCGTGCGCCGCCTCTCCTGCTGTTGTTTGTTTAATCGATTTTCCCTTTTTTTATCTCGAGACGCTTCATGCATCTTTTGCATGTCCACGTTTCCCTTATTACACGCCATTTGGTGGAAAACAGCTCCCCCACAACACACCCTTTTATACAACGACTTCTTTTTTTTTAGTGGTAACAGAGGAAGAAGAAAAAGAAATAGTTCGAGTAAAAATACAAAAAAAGAAAGGGACTTTTATATATATAATATAAAAAGATATAAACAGAAAAAGAAGAAAAAAAAAAGAAAAAAGAAAAAGAAAAAAAAAGAAAAGAAAAGAAAAGAAAAAAAAAAGAAGAAGAAGAAGAAGAGAGAGAAAAAGATAAAGAAAGGGAAAGAAAGGATGAGAGAAGGAAAGGGAGAAAAAGAGAGAGAGATTAGTGTTCAATGCTTGCTTTGCACATGTTACACTCGGAGACAAAAAAGTAAGTTTGCTGCAATTACACGAGAGCAGGGAAAGGGGAAAAAGGTGAAGCACTTTTTTTTTGGGGGGAGTAAAAAGATGTAACACATAGCTTTTCTTACTTTTACTCCTTCTCCTCTTCTTCTCCTCCTTTTTTGGTTTAAAGATATATAGATCACACACAGCCTGTGAACTTGGATAATACTAAGTCCCCCCAAAAAACTGGAAAAGCAATCATGTGGTTACCAACGGAGACACTCTTCTGCATCCCGGTGGCTGATCCGTTTGAGAATTCGTTGCATTGATACATGCTCCTTTTTTTTTTTTTGATCCGATGTACACATACATTTATAATAGTAAGTGGTTTAAAAAAAAAGGAATCGATGACATGTTGATCAACGTAATATGACATTTTTGGCATCCAAGTATTTAAGGCTAGGAAGAAAAACGCCTTCTCGGTAGAATTACATCTAAACGGGTACATCTCAATGATTATCGTTCTAATAGATTATTTCTTTTTTTAATCACTTTCATAAATGAACGCCTCACAGACGTTTTTTTTTATTCTGATGGGAATCACGTAACCACGTGTTTTATTTTGTGCCTCGGCTTCAACTCAATCTTCGTTTACTTTTTGTCTCGGCTTGGGTTTCCGAAAAGAAGCACATGAAGTCATTTTTCTTGTGAAATGTCATGTTACCTACGATCTCCGAAAGTCCGATCTTTGCTGAGCCAGGGATTTGGATTTATCCTTTCCATCTGAGAGAAAGGGGCCAAGGTTTTCTTTTCTTTTGCTTTCTGTAGGCTGATGACAAGGGCAACAGGTAGATAGAGATATCGCAGGCGCCTTTAGCTAAGAGACTATTTCTTTTTTTATCTTATGCTGCATCTTTCATATGCGTAGCACATCATTCTAAATAGACGCTGTTGTGGTTGGCCCGATGATTTAACTCGTTACCTGATTTTCGAAAGAAAAAAAGAAATGCATCGAGACGATCCTGATGCCCCCTGAAATTTATTGCATAGCAAACAGCAAGTTCATTGCTGGCCCAAAGCAAAAAAAAAAAAAAAAAGAAAAAAAAGGACTTTCTTTTATGATGAAGCAGGGATCTTGGCTCGAGATTATCATTCGCCCCTTAATCATGTCCCAAGCCATCTACACAACAGAAAACATGACAAGCTAAGGAACTATTTATCTTCCATTCGATCAAACCTGTTATCAATAAAGTAGAATACACATGGTTTTTCTCAGTTCATGCTTAGCAAGATAGAATATAAAAAGAGCGATAGTGACTATTATTTTCTATACTTTTTTTTTTTTTGGCTGCGCTTAGGATAAGTTCATCCTTATGCTTTGCAGATTTTTTGCTGCGGAAGAAAAAGCCTTAGTCCAGACAGAAAGGTGGCACTAAAGGTCATGAGCGGGTTTAAATGAAAAGACTATAACGGGTTGTCGATCGGGAATAAACAACTCAGCAAGCTTATTCTCTCTGAGAAAGGAAATTGTGGAGAATGATGATTTACCTCCAATAGCTAACATTCAATGGTATGACAAATGGTATCAGCTACAATCTGTTTTTTTCTTCGTTGCGCAGCCTTTTCTGATGAAATGCCAAGATAACATTGAACAATGGCTCAGGAAAAAAAAAAAAAAAAAAGTCGACTAAGCATTCACATATAAAAATCAACGGAGAACAAAAGAGAAAAAAGAGAGAGAGAGAGAAAAAAAAAAAAAGGAAGATGTCTTTCGAATGGGTTTACGCTTCTGGTACAGCTTGGGTTCCATTTGACGCACAATCTCAAATCAACATTGAAGATATTTGGAAACGCGCCTCCGCCACGTGGATCTACATTGGTTCTTTCCGTGACTCTGCCTATGTCGATGGTCCAAATCTATATATTCATTATCAAGGCAACAATGTTCCTATCGCTCGTCGTTGCTTATAAGTTGGTATCTATGGTTACAAAAGAAAAAAACCGCACGCGTCTGCACGGACAGACATATTCCCATCAATACTGCTATTTCTTTTCATTCTTGGCATCGCAGTTATTCTGCATTGATAAATAAACTAAAAACCGTTATGATCAATACTTTCTTTCTTTCTTTCTACCCCAAAAAGAAACAGCAGTTGTGCGATCTGTGCAGACACTGTGCGTACACGTAGTTCGGTTCCCAATCCTAAAAAACATATACAAACAAACAACCGAAAATGTCACATGTTGACTTTATTGGTAAAAAAAAAAAAAAGAGAGAGAAAAAATCCAAGAAGGAAGAGAAGAAAGAAAAAGAAAGAGTTAAGTACGCTAACACGAGAGAGTGACTAAAGCAAAACGAAGAGCAAAGACAATTGCAAGAAAAAAAAGGAAAAGAAGAAATAAATGAGTGTGAGGTAAGGAGAAGATGTCCATACAACATGTACATAACGTTGATCTGAAAGAAAGGAAAGGGTTAAAAAGAAAGAAGAATAAAAAGAAAAAGAATAATTTTTTTAATGTTTTTTTTTATAGTGTCGGCTTTAAAAGTCATCATAAAGCCGTGTTGAATTCATTAAATGGAAGGGTTTCGATGATTGAGCCACGTTTGGTTTTCGATCCGTCGTGCGGTTCAAATTCGAAAGAGTGTCAATAGGTGAGGCAGTTGTCTCTGCGAGATACGTGTTGGAAGTGTCATGGTATCCGGTGGTGTTCAAAGAAATGGGTTGGGTTGCTTTTGTCGGGTTGCGTAACCTATGAACAATCAGCGTTGCCAAATATATTTCTGTTAAATACCTACATTCTATTGCTTGTAGAACCTATCCGATGGTGGAGGTACGTCCATTGTGTAGAAAAAAACAGCATCAGCAATCATCATCATCATCATCATCATCATCATCATCATCATGATAGAAACCCCAACCATCCCCCCTCCTCGTCTCTCCTTATCTCTCTCTCTCTTTCTCTATGTCGCTCTCTCTCTCTCTCTCGAGGCAATGTAGCTATGCTTACCAGAGGCCATGTTATCACGAGTTAACATCCTTCCGCCGCCTGTTGTACCGCTATAACCAAAGTTTGATAGGTAAGCATGATCTTGAGGAAGAGCCGTCTGTTGCAAAGGAAGTTGAGACGACGAATGATGGTAAGATTGTTGATGACTTTGAAGTATCTTTTGTTGCAACATCACATCGTCAAAACGTTTCGATGTTTCCGTCAATCTCGGTTCCGTCAATCTCGGTTCTGTACGGTATGGCTGAGGTGTACGTGATGGTAATCCTGCCGCCGTTGTCATAATGGCACGTCGTTGCTGTACAGGTAATGCTGAGTCATAGGGAATGGTCGATGAATTGTACAACGGCGGATCCATGGGTGGTACAGGCTGCCCTTCCGCAATCCTTTTCTCCTGCTGATGGCATATGACAACTTAATGCATTTGTGTCCCAACGCCATTCAGCTTACCATCTTGCGAATCGTCCAATCAAATACGTAATCATACTGGAACCCTTCACGTACGAAAAGATCACGGAAGAGCTTACGCAGGTAGGAGTAGTCAGGCTTGTCATCAAATCGCAATGAACGCACATAATTGAGGTATATCGCGAATTCCTGATGCAAACCTCGACAAAGGGCATCGGAAGGTGTGGTCATCTTTTTCTCCATAATCTTGTCGTATTTCTCTTTCTTTGTTCGCGCTCTGATACCCTGCCAGGGCAGCTGACCTCTGCAAAAGTACACAAGGATGTATCCAAGCGATTCCAGATCATCGCGCCGTGATTGCTCTAAGGTTTTTTTTTTAAAAAAATGGCCATCAATCCTTTGTTTATATACGTCCCTTCTTTTTGTCTTACCTATTCCTAGATGTGTGTTGACACTTGCATAACGTGGTGTGCCAGTCAAATTCTTGTTTTCTCTGTAGGGTATATGTACGTTTGTCTTTGGATCACGGAAACGTTTTGCAAGACCAAAGTCAATCATGTTGACCTGATTGCCTCGTTTACCAATGCCCATCAAAAAATTGTCAGGTTTAATGTCGCGATGAATGAAGCCTACAACAAACGAAAGGTTTTAGTTTAATAGAATATTACCAAAGACCTCCTTTCAACCTTTTGAATGAACGTATTCCACGCGTGATAACTAAAAGAAAAAGAAAAAAGAGTGATCTTAGTGAGATAGTAGAAAACGCGTCAAGATAATTTACCAATTGATCAGCAAGGAGAAGTACAGTTTTGAGGGAAAAACGACGTTTACAGTAGTTGAAAAGATCTTCCATGGATGGGCCCAGCAGATCCATGACCATGACAGTAAAATCGCCTTCTTTCCCTAACCACCTGACAAAGGGAATACCCACACCACCCGCCAGTAATTTGTATACTCTGCTCTCGTACTCTAATTGTGGATGTGCAGCTCGTACGTTCTCCATCTTAACGGCCACATCTTCGTTATTCTGCATATTGGAACCTAAATAAGGATAACAGTCAATCAACTCGTTTTTTTTTTCTTTTTGAATTTTTTGTCGCTCTTTCGGGGAGAGTGTTGGGGGGGGTGTATGTTCCCTATATCGAACAAACCCCCCGTCTATCACACACACACACACACACATACACACTCTCCTCTGCGTTTTGTAAGCAAAATCTCCGCCCCATCTCAAGATGAATCGACATACCCAAATAGATTTCTCCAAATGAGCCAGCGCCAATTTTTCTGCCAAGTTTGTATTTGCCGCCTAAAATGACTTCTCGTCCTTCGAATGCCATGTGAAGTGAAAAGACAGGATGTTACAGATGATGGAGAGAGGGATGATGCGTATTGCGTATGGTATTTGCTACAAAGCTGAATAGTGTAAGATGAAGAGAGGATTGGGAGTTTATCAAGTGAGAGTGTGAAGTGAAATATAATAGAAAAAAATGAAAAGAGAGAAAAAAGAAAAAGATGGGAAATGGACCCAAAATCCCTAACAAAAATTGTTTTTTCCTTTTTATGATTTTTGGTTGTCCGCCTTTTCTTGCTTTCTAACCCACTTTCTCTTTTTCTTTTTTATGATTCTTTCTTATTAGTACCTATCAATCTTCTTTTCTTTTGCACGTGAATTAGAAATCTCGTACTTTGCCTTTTTACCTTCAAATGATTCGACTGAGAACATACATACACTCTCTCAGCCCGCCGCGCTTTCCGGTTCGAACTTGGATATCTCGGAGTACCAATCATACTGCGCCCGAACTCAACATCCAAAAATGGGCGGTGCTACAAAATGGACATGCGTTACCAACTCACAAAATAGAAACGAAGATGTGTCTCTTTAAAGTCACGCGTTACAAGATGCTTTGAACGCCCCGTTATCTACACGCAAACCCCCCTGTTCTATTGCTGATCAATAAAATACCTGCGATCTTAAGCCACCGTTGTACAATCTTTAGGGATCATCCAACCAACCAACCCCCCGCAGTTTCGATTGCTAAAAAGTAAAAATAAAAACGCCAATAATACCATGAATTTCAATCTCTCGTGCAAATCCTCTAGAGCCGGCTATCTTCTCCGCTATCTCTGATAATTGCGCGCTTTCCCTCCTTCTTCGTCTTCTCATTTGTTTGAAAAATTAGGAATTGGCCCTGAAAAATCGACATCTCCGCGTATCTCTTTTCATTGGTATTGACAGCGTTCCTCTATCGGGCACTCTCTCTCTATTTCTTTTTCTATTCAATGACGTTCCTGAGGTCCGAGCCGATGATAATCCTAGCGGTTTGAAAAGGAACAGGGGTCTGGGTTACCCAATGCAGTATTGGGACCAGTTTATTCCCAGGGTATAGGAAGCAAAGATTCAGCATCAAAGATCAACATCTCAGAAAGCATCGTCTACATCCAACGTTCGAGATGATTCATCGCGCTTGCGATCAGCATGACCATCTTTGTCATGGTCAATTAGGAGCATCTACAGCAACGTGTGCCATGAATGAACTACCTTGCAAGATCATGTCGCTACTGATGGTCGGATACCACCATTCATTGAGACAAAAAATTAAAACTGAGACGCGGTGCTCCAGCAACCAATCGCCGTTGCGTAATGAGTGCAATTTTGGCGGCCTGAGGTATTTCTTGAGAACGCATGGAATTATATACGACAATCAAGTTAGGGTTGGTTCATTCCACAGAAGATATCCAAAAGTAATTAAGAAATACACAGCATATTCAAAGCATGATTGAATTTGAGTTTACTCAAAACCCTTATATTGATAGTTCTATAGACGTAGACCTCCATGGCATTACAATCTTTCATTGTCGACGACTCGCCGAAACAACAGAACCTGTTTTGATTTCTTCCTAAAATTTGTGCAAGTGCGGGTTACGACTGGCCTCTGCGTAATCTCTGGGCTTTTTGAAGTTTTCAAATATACTGCCCAGCCTTTCGTCCCCGCCATGCGTTTCATCTGCAAGCAAAGAAATAGCTTTGACACTGCGAGTAATTTCTTGAAAAGGATAATTGGCAAAGGTGCTTCTACTGTTGAAACAAGCAAATATACAGTTTGCTACTATTACTTACCTGGTGATGGATAACAATCTATGCTTTCGGTCTACTTTGTTTTCATCCGAGTCGGTGCTCAAACGCGAAGACATGTTTGTGGCGTTTAGGATGTAAACTACATGTGTTTGTTTCGCGGAAAAGTCATGGACCTTCCGCTACTCGACAAATATGGACCTTCCACTATCATAGCCACTATTGGGTTCGTAAAAGCGTAGCCTATGGGGAAATTGGGCCCTGCTACCATTGTATTACCAGTTTTTCAAATGCTTGCTTTAACACTTCTACACGTTAACAGAAACCGAATACCTTCTATCTTAACTAGCACCATTCTATTAGCTAAAAAAAAAAAAGAGAGTTCAAATGAAAATTTATAGTTCTGCATGTAGAAATGTGTGTGCATAAAATGGCCCTTGAGTTCAACTGGATAAAGAGTTTGATCCGAAGGAATGGTATAGAATTGATTTATAGCATTTACAGTCTTTTTTTTTTCTTCTTTTTGCACTGGCTCTTTCCTGATAACCCTATCTCTATTTGCAGTAAAAAAAGAAATCTATCTTTGGGAATAGATGCTGGCCCCTTCTTCATATTTCAAATTTTCCTGAAATGCGACACTACTTTCTGCAAAAAATGTTACTTCATGCTGTAAAAAATCCTATTGGCCATTGCCCCAAGCTCATGTCCACGAGAATTCGCAGTCTCCTTTTTCAAGCCGAAAAAAAATTGTCGCTTGCTTCGTACCTTCTCATTACTCATCAAAGCATGTCTGCCCATAATCAGGTACAATCTTGTTTTGCGAGACGTTTTTACGCTGAAACATACCGTCTAGCACGAAGTCGAGGACATTACCGAAGAAGAGTATGTCAAACAGGAAGATATCCTCGAAGTAGACGCCGACGCGGAAGGTTTGGAACCCATGGAGGACGACAACGACAGCGAAGACATGGATCATGACGGTACATACGCATTGGGAAATAAGATAGTCGGTTATTAATTGTCTATCAGAACCAGAAGATCCTCTCGAGGGCTTTGGCGTCAGACCGTCTGCGGACGACGAAAACATGATGGAACTGGCAGACGACTCTGTGCAAGGATTTTTCGAACATCGAGGTGAGCCATTCGCACACACGCGAAGATGGTCAAATGTGCTAAAAAGGAGCTGCTAGAACCTGTGTACTCTGTTGCTATGCATCCTACCGACAACGCCATTATTGCCAGCGGCGGAGGTGACGATAAGAGCTATCTCTGGCGAGCAGACAATGGCGAGAAGCTCTTTGAACTTGCAGGACACACAGATTCTGTGACAGCAGTTGCTTTCAACGTGGATGGCGAGTACATCGCTTCGGCTGGTATGGACGGTAAAGTTCGTGTCTGGAAAACGCGCACAGGCGAATTTTGTTGCGCAGCTGAAGGTCCCGACGATATCGTTGTATGTGGGCGCTCCGTTGTCTGGATTGTGTTATTCACACCCTCTATAGTGGATCGACTGGCACCCGAAGGGTAATATTTTGTTGGCTGGTGCACAAGATGCCACCATTTGGATGTGGGCGAGTATGTAAAAGGAAAGGAAAAAAGAACAAGTTACATTCTAACGACGTGTCCAGTGCCTAGTGGAAAATTCATGAATATTTTCAGTGCCCATGCTGGACCGGTGACTGCCGGCTGCTTTACTCCCGATGGTGAGAAAAAGGACTTGTTTTGTGAATAGAGGATGATTTATCATGTCAGTTTTTAGGCAAAAAGATCGTTTCTGTCTCGGAGGACACCACCATGATTGTTTGGGATCCAAAGTCCGCCGCCGCCGAAGTCCGTCTTTCTGGCGACGATGCACGTTTCCATTCCGAACCGATTACAGCTGTTGCGGTCAATAAAGATAGCACCCTGGCAATCACAGGAGCAATGGACGGCAAAGCAAGGCTTGTGAACATTCTCAGTGGACATGTGCGTATACCGTAGAACTGCAACCCGTCTTTTACTTACGTTACGACGCTATGGTTAGATTGTTGCTTCTTTGGAGAACCATAGTGATTCGATTGAAACCGTTGATTTTTGCGATGTGTAAGTGCACCAAAAAGAAAAAGGAGAAAGGAAATCGTCCTGACGCCTATGCAAAAAAAAAAAAAAAAAGCCTTGCTTTAGCCGCTACTGGATCGGTCGATGGTAATATTTCGATCTGGGATGTCCAAACACAACGTCTACGATCCACACTTTCGCACGAGGTAATGAATCACGGCTGCAAGAAGACATGAGCTAACGGAGACCCTTCAGGATGCCATTGTGAAGGTTAAATTTGTTCAAAACTCACCCATGTTGGTTTCTTGCTCGGCTGATCGATCTGTCAAATTATGGGATACAAGAACTGGTCAATGTGTCAAGACCTGGGTAGGCCATCGAGATACTGTCCTTGGTTTCGCACTGTCAAAGTAAGAGGAGCTAAGAAGGAGGTGGTTGGATTTGCTTACTGACTTCCGTTTTCTTTTCTAGTGATGGTCAAACCGTGGTTACTGGTTCAGACGACGGCACTTGTTTAGTTTACAAGGCATAAACACTTTTTGCAGATAATAGCATTTTTTTTTCTTTTCTCTCCTTAAACTCCCATTCACATCTTAGATTTGCGCATTGTTATTTCTTTCTCTTTATTTGACTAGAATTCTGCTAAAGAAGAAGAAAAAAGACTACTTGTTTCTGTTTGTTCACCTGGCGTCTCCATGAACATGTGTCCAAGCAAAGAGCATCGTTCTTCTGATTTGTACATCATCACCGTACCCTGTGTCGATGTACTTCTCTGTTGTATCCACAGAGTGATTGACGTGCTCCGGACTAAGGAATTTTTGTTCACAAAGAATCGCATCTTGATGATATTTGATTTGGAAAGCACAGCCAGCAGGAATAAGAAGCGATTCTCCTTGGTTTAGACGACCTGACCAGTTGTTAAGGCGCTTGCTTGTGTGTACCTCTTCGCGGAATTCTTCCTCAAGGTACACCTCTTTTGCGATGAGCACATCTTCCTCCTCGAGATGCTCGACATTTTCCTGGAGATAGTCGCGAACGTCATCTACATCTTGATGGCGGTAGATGTGCCACTCCACAGCAGGCTTTTCGGTGTCACAAGCGTACCATAGTGTGTACAGCGTGTCCAATGGAGACACGTTGATATTGACAAAGTGGTACTCGTCCTCAGACTCCTGTCCATCTGGTGGCGTGACGAGCAATGGACCCAAGGCAGGTCTGTTGTACTCTTCGGGCAATCGGTTGGCCAGATTGTAGTACGCCGTGTTGAGACAGTAATCCTTGATCGGGGAATCTTCGATGGAGCGTTCGTGGTAGTAGCGGACTGCGCTTTCATCCATGCTGACACCCTACGTACACTGATAAATGACAATGTTCATAACGGAACGTTTTTGTTACCTACCTCATGCTCGTTAATATGCTCCGTGATCTCCATTTGGAGGGCTTCAGACAGGAGTCCCTTGATAATCATCGGCTTGAATGTCTGCCAATGGTTTTGGAAAGCCTCGAGTGAAAATTGATCTCTTGACTGGATGATAACGACTTCCATGGGTAATTCGTTCGAGGAAGAAGAGAGGACCGTACGAGATCGCTTGGAGGCTCTCTCGGTCTCGTCCACAAAGTCTTCACAATCCGATCGGATCTTGCTCAATGTTTCGTCCTTGATCAGTTTCACAGGCACCATGTGTCTCGGCGTGTGTACACGGCGGAAAGAGCATGTGTTTTCTGCCTCTCGCCACGTGTCGCTTTCGTAGCAAACATGGCACAAATTCGTGCCACAAATGGCACACAACCAGTACTTGTTGAAAATGGAATGCTCACACCAATTGCACTTGTGATCATTTGGCGGTGCTCTGCGGCGTTGCGTCTCAGGCGTGTCTCCTTCGCTGATCTTCTCATCTTCGTCCAAAATGCGCCTCACTGCCTGTTCAATTTGTTTCAACACGTAGGTGCGCTGGTGCTGGCTACGCTTGACTACGCACTTGATGTCAAAGCGTTGCTTGCTATTGAAAGCCTGGATAGGATCCTCGGCTTCGGTACTAACAAAATGAGGACCATAGCCAAGCTGGTTGCGCGGCTTGATTTCAAAAGCTCTAAAATCCTTGAAGTGACAGAATCGACCATTGACTCGGTTAATACAAGGTTTGCAGCGGTTCTTGAATTGTTTGTATGCCTTGGCATTACAACGCCTGTCCTGAACCTTGAGATTAGCAGGTATGTGGTTAAGATTCCATTCGACTTTGGATTCTGCAACGTCGCGTGGTCCATTCTTGATTTTCTTTAGGATTCTTTCAGCACGCTTCTGACCGGTGGAGCTTTTCTGTTTGGCAGTACTTTTCTTGTTAACGTCTGTTTTCTTCATGGCCAAAAACTAAAGAAGCAGAGAAAAAAAAAAGAAAACCGTAAAGAAATCCTGGTTCATCTCTATCACCCTTTTTGAATGTTTGACCATGATTGACGACATTCTTTGTATTCAAAGGCCAATAACAATGGGATTTAGCATGTCGTGTGATAGCAAGAAACAAGCTTATGTCTGGCTCTTTCACATCATCATGTCGTCAGTAACAATGTATCATTCTTTCTTTCATGCGCCTTTGTTTAAGCAAATTTTGTTTCATGCCACGCTTGACGAAAATCCCTGTGGATAAAACTGTACTGTATATATCGTTAAATGGTCCGATCGACTAGCAAACATTTATATCATAACATCGCAAGAAGGATGGATACAGGCAGAAAAGAAGCCTGTACTAATTTCCACTCCGACCAAAGAAGCGGCTGTTTCAGTCGCTCTTCTTTACTTTGCATTTCTGAATTCTTAATTAAAAGCACGCGTCAAGTCTTTCTCAATCAGTTTCTGTCTTTCTACGCTTTGAAGCTCGATATCAAGTCCATTGCGACTTGATGCAGCAGAGAGGAATTAAATATATAAAAAAAAGGACAGGCACCGGACAGCTATTCCGTCCAGTGCGGCTTGGACATGACTGACTGAAAAAAAAAAAAAAGAAAGAGCGCCCACACACAGAGATTTCTGTTTCCATCTCGTGATCTCGAAACATTATACTATGGGCAAGAGCGAAAAAAAGAGCAAAAAAGACAGATCATCCTCAGAAGAGGTGGAATCAATTACAATCGAAGTAAAAAAGGTACTCAGCATGTCATGACGTTCGTCATGTAACATTCTTCTGGTGCAGCATAAGAAGAGCAAGAAAGACAAAAAGGACAAAAAGGAGAAGAAGGAAAAGAAGGAAAAGAAGGAGAAAAAAGAGAAGAAGGAAAAGAAAGCCAAGGATGTAGAATCTGGTACGAAGCATACTTTTTCGATATGTAGGAACGAATTAAAAATTGATCGACCTGAGTTTTAGGCAAAAAGCGAAAACGCGACGTGGAAGAGGAGGAAGAGAAACCAAAGACTGAGAAAAAGATGAAGAAAGAGAAGAAAGACAGTAGTTCTTCTGAAGACAAGTCAGAGACGTCTGAAGCAAGTAGCACCACAGAGACCGCAACAGCACAAGGATGGAATGCTTGGGACAAAGCTTCTTTCGGAGGCGATGAAGCACGAAAGAACAAATTCATGCGTCTTCTCGGAGCCAAAAAGAGCAACCCATCAGAACAAGCCAAACCTAAAAAGGCGTCGGGTGGGTTATATGGATCGCTTAAGAGTGCAATCGATGAGGATGAGAAATCCCGCATCCATAATGACCTTGAAAAGCAATTCCAGGACGGTTTACAACTTAAGAAACAGCAGCAGATGGGTAGACGTGGTGGTTTGGGTTTTAGTCAATAGAAAAGTTATTTTTCTTGGTTTGATTTATTACAAGTCTAATGTCTAAGCGCTCTTGGAAGCAACCTCTAATGGAAAGAGTAAATAAATGAATAACCCTGCGTCTCCTTCGTCGTCTTCTTCGTCTTCTACTATCACTTACTTT
Organism: Saksenaea vasiformis B4078; assembly: GCA_000697055.1. Lineage (NCBI taxonomy): Eukaryota > Fungi > Mucoromycota > Mucoromycetes > Mucorales > Saksenaeaceae > Saksenaea > Saksenaea vasiformis. The sequence continues at coordinate 123,470 of JNDT01002218.1, read as the reverse complement.
CAATGTCAAGAACAGCCTGATCCAAGATTTGTTGCTGGACGGAGGGGCTCTGCAGTTCCTTGTGGATCTTCTCGATCAAGTAAGCAGCCAGCTGCTTCTGCTCACGCTCGCGGACGTTGGCCTCATGACGGACCCACGAATCCAGGGTGCTCTTCACCTCCTGCGCCACAGAAACCTCCTGCTTCAACTTGAAGGCCTCAGCTTCCAACTGTGCAGTTTCGCGCGAAAGTTCGAAAAGTGCCTTGGTCACATCAACAAGATCCTTCATCTGACCGACCTCCTCAATGCGCTCCTGAACGGCAGCCTTGTGATCAGCACGGGCCTGGTTCAAGATGTTCTTGATACGCTAGTAATATCCAATAACAAATTTCATCATCATCAGTTCCCTTTCTCCTCTCTCTGTCCCTCCTTTTCGCAGCTCTTCCCCCACATACGTCAATGTGCTCGTTGGCCATGTTGGTGAAGGGTTCTCTCAAATACTTCACGAGAACGCCAAGAAGACCAGCAGAGGCAACCAAGACCAAAGTTTCCTCGTTCAACACGTAAATTTCCTTGGAAATCAAGAAAGTGGCCAAACCGGCGCTCAAGGTAACGTAACCAGTCTTGGAGACAAGCGAGTTACCGGGAAGAGCGTCAATAATGCTGGAGGCCTTCTGCTTGGGCTCAACTAATGATTAAAAGCAAAAAACACAATGGTACGTTCAGTCTCATTACTGCCATACACATATCCAGGGTAGGCTTACCCTCGTTTTGGGTGGTGTAACTGCGGATACTATATGGAGAAAACGTGGTTATTCTCGGCTTTTTTCCTCTCGTTTTCGTTCTTACGCTGTAGCACGGACAGTCTGACGCGAGGCAGTCAACAAGGCAGGGCGAGCGGCGGCAACTAATTCATCGCGTCAGAAGAAGGCATTTTTTCATAGTACAAACGGGCAATTTACCAGCTGCACTCTTGGTCAACAATCTGAAAGCCATGGCTATGATGCATTTAAAAGTGTGAGCGGGTTACTGAGTCATTTTCGCCGAGAATGACTTACAATGAAAACTGTTTATAAAAACAAGGGGAAGACAGGTTCTTGATAGAAATGAAACAAAAAATTTCGAACACACGATGCAAAAATGACGTCACCAAAAAATAAGTGCGAGCAGTTCAGGCATCCACTCCACCATGAGGGCGGCTCAAACCTTAACGGCACCGAGAACACGTTTATTACTGGTCAAAGAGTAAAGACATTTCAGTTGTAGTCGTTATACCATTTTTATAAGAAAATCGAAAATAAAGCATATTTCTTGGGGACCACACGTTACACAATTCCATATCCAAGGGGACCTGCTAGCTCTTGCTCTATCAAGTCCACCTATCGCGGATGTCCAAGCCGAGGAAACTGTCGTTATCTCTAATAGACTGGCTATTGTCATAGTGCGTAATAACTTTTTTTAGCATATGGCGTCGTTTTAGTCCTCTTTCCAGCTTCCTCAGTGGGCTAATTGAAGACTTGACATCTCAGTGATACCAAAAATCCAAATCTATCAACCTATAACACATAGCCATCGTGATATCAGATAGTAACAGGGTCGTAGTATATATCCAGAAAACCTCTTGTCTTCCATGTAGATCGCTGAACGGAGTCAAGCTTTCAAAAAACGAAGTGTCTTATACAGAAAATATTGTAGTGATGCACAATTCATTCCTGGGTTTAAACGAACAATATCTTTTCTAATGGCGCATGTTGACTTGCAAAAGCATGTATACTACAGAGTTCTGCGTGGACAGAATTGGGTATCAGTTGATACCATACTATCGGCAGAGGATGGGGTTTGGTTCTTCTTCTTTTTATCAGAACTTCGACTATTATTCCGGCTTGATGAATCCGGTTGGTGCTGCCTTTTGTTTCTTCTTTTTCTTCACTTCACCATCTTCTGGTGCTCGTTTCTTTGCCCGAGGTACGTGTACCGAACGAAGATTTTTCATACGCTTAAGTAACTCTGTGTCGGAAAGCTCGGCAACCTTTTCTTTTTCTGTTTCCCGCTCTAATCGTTGCTGGTCCTCCTCCTCTTTTCCGGATTCCTAGGGTATGATCTTGTGAATAGACAATTCATAATAATAATAATAGCACTCGTTATCCTTACTTCAATTTTCTTATTAAATTGCTGAAATGATTGTCTTCCAACGGTCGTATCGTGAGTGAACGGCAGGAAACTTGGTTCATATTCTACACGCATCTTCCTAGTCTACCATAAGTTCACATGTATTGATTCCTCTTCACACATACGTTTTTTGCACATCTTCTGTTTCATATTCAACAACCCATTCCGCTTCGGAAATGATGCGTTTACGTTCTCGTTCCAGTTGCTCTTGCTTCTCCTTCTCCAACGATCGTTGCATGAACTAGAACACTGGCCTTAGTGCAAGGAAGTTACATACCTTTTTTACCTTCATGCTTAACAACCGATTGGACGGTTGCTTCCCTTTTTCCGTCATGGTATTGTATGAAAGGTCAACGCAGAGCGCACAAAAAGCAGAAAATTAAAGGCGCAATATTTAGCCGCAAGGTACTTCTTCTGTGGCTTATCAGGCCTCATTATGCATGCACCAACTATCGGGGTGTGAGCTTCGAAACTTTGCGCTGGGAAGCACTTCTTTTTTACGTTTACTCTAACGTTGGTATAAATGATGCATCTTATGTTTTTGCTTAATGCAAGTTTGGCTCTTCGTGGAAGGAAAATCTGTTACATATAGCATAAAGAAAGCATTCAGTAAGCAGTATGCATGTATCGTAAAGAAAACGACGCAGCTTTCGCCTTTATTATTCTCTACATTTTATAGCAAGCTTATCGATCCTCCCACTTTTCCTTCTCCCACTTATTAGTCCAAAATATATGCTACACCGGAAAAAAGGCCTGCGCTTCCTCTATTCTAGTCGACATCTTCGTCTATGATCTACTTTTCTGCAAACCACCATCTGCTCATCTTCCTTGCAGTGTAATGTGAAGCCTTTACAGGGCCTGCAGTAAATATCCCCTTGATACTTTGAGTCATTGCTGGCCTAGCAATAATCTCATGAAGACCTAAGATACCATGAATGCATGCAACACATCTTTCTCTATGTCGTACTTTTATCAAAATAAGAGCGGAGTGCCGGAGACGACGCAATTTGTTCACTCATTGCATCTATCTCATCCGGTACAACTGTGCCATGTCGCGCTGCGTAACTGTGATGCTCAATCACCAGTTTCTGATACAATGTAAGTGGCAGCTTCCGCACCATTAAACCACGAAAGCGCGGATTTTGGTTTTGCTGAGAGAAAACGAAGCATATGTTCAAGCAGCACTTTTTGCATGGAGTTCTCTTACCTGAAATTTCCCTTCGCCCAGAACAGAAACGTTAGGTAGATCATCTAGTAAACCTGAATACAATCTATGGAATTGACTCATCTGGGCTCGCACAATGTTCTTGACTTTGTTTGGATTTTCACCAACAAACATTCGAAAATCTCCCACGTAGCTGATGCCGGCAATCCGTTCATACAGCTCCTCCTCCGTAAATTCCTCGGGTAATGTTAACAAGGCGACACGCACGGCCTCCGTCAAATTGACTTGGTTCGCCAGACGGACCCTTGGATCATCTCGAAGAATTTTCACCTAATAAAAACAAATATTAGCCCAGAACAGCGAAACTTATTCTCCAGAAACATACAGGCTTATGCATCCGGCCAGAAAGGTATAGCGTATCCCAATCAAGTAGATCTTTGCATAATGTATCTATGGACACAACACCATATTTTATCATCTAGAAATTTTTTTATCATGAGCAGGTTTAACAGGCGTGAGACGATGATACCGTACCATTCCGTCGATTTCAACGTGAGGATTGAAATAGATGCCCGCACCTACATGTTGCTGGAGTGCTGAAATCGCTCCACTGCCTAATCGTCTTAATGCCGAGTAGTGATGAGGATTTTGTTGCATGTTCAGCGCATGCCAATGTCCTGGATGCATCACACCAAAAATAAAGTCAAGCATAGGTTTCTATGCCAGCCATGTCAAGAACCTCTCGGTGGCGGTCCGATAGACGCCTACCTCATTTTCATAACCCGCCTGGCGGAACACGCCGCTACCATAGGCAAATGCGTATCGAATTGGCGCATTGAATTGTGACAAAATGCGTTTTAATTGTTCCTTCAGTTCTTCGTCAATGTTAATATACTGGTTGGTACCGAAGTCGGGTGAGTCTGGGATATTGGTAGGATGGAATCGATGTTCACGTAGACGAGCTAGACGACGCCGTGTTTCCTCGGAGAAGACAACCTCATCATCATATTGTCTGTTAGGAATATAGAAAGAAGGAGGAGGAGGAGGATCCGCCGGCCGTTGTGGATCTTGTCGTGTATTGTATGCTCTATAGGTGCTACGCGAGGACAGCACACTCACAGTTTGCTTTTCACCATGTTACATTTACATGCATTCGGGATGGCTTCCTCTCCACATTTACCTTGAGAATGGCGATAGTGGACATTGACAGGTGGAAAAGAAGGAAAAAAGGTATGCAACACACCCCGGCAAGTTAAAGCCAAAGGTGTCACATGATGCAAAAAAAAACCTCATATTATGCATTGCTGTTGACGTTGGCGGTCGCTTGAATTATTTCGGTATCCTGCGAAACCTCCCTTTTGTGGGACCTAGATGCTAAACCCACTAGCTAGCGACTTTACACAATAGTATGCATGGTGCCGTAATGCTTCAGCCCACGACAATTACAAATCTAGGATGCTGTATCAAGGAATAGTTTTTCTTTAGACCATAATTTATAGAACATGCTCTATTAGGATAATTTTTTGGTGATTTTACGTATTTCTTCGTCAATGAAAGTTGCTGAGTCATCTTGTAGTGTTTCCAATGTAAAGAGGTTGACAGATGGCTCTATATCGCGTACATGTGTTGTAGTGGTGGTGGCATTTTCTCTGTATGCTCTGTTCAAAAGTTCAATAATAAAGTCATGTGTGTGGCCTGATCGGATAGCCTAAAAGAGATACTCGTCATTTCCAAAACTTGTCCGTGCTGCTTCCTTACCTGCTCGTATTCTTCAATTGCTTTGCGATATCGTCGCTGCAAATGATAAATCATACCCATCGTGGCATGTATATCGGAGCTTTTTGGATTCCTTCGAAGGGCGAAGTTGAAACATCGAAGGGCAAGATCCAGCTCCCTACCATTCACGCTAAACAACCCTTGATCTGATTCTTCTTTTTTTTTTTTTTTTTTACTATTCTCACCTTAGTTTACGATAAGTATGGCCCAAATTTGTCCAAATCGTTTCCCATATTTGACTGCGAGGACTTTGTCGATTTCGAGCAAGTGCCAGTGCTTCTCGTAGGTAACTTAACGATTCTTCGTATCTGTCAAAAGAACCTGATCAGAAACATGGTGCTTGCTTGTCTTTTTAACCTACTCTCCCGTTTTGTAATAATAAACGCCAAATTCATTCAACAGAAACGGATCTGTAGAACATTTTGCCATACTTTTTAAAAGATACTCTTTGGCAAGCTCCATGTTGCTTTGCTCCATGTACTGCATGCCAATATGCATGTATGGTATGTGAGAGCTATTCATGTGTGTAAATTGATCCGTCGTTCAAACTTTCATTGCGTGTTTACCCAGGGTTAAGCTCGCTGCAGCTTGTGTATGCATTAATTGCTTGATCACTATCTTTCTCAGCTGCAAGAGCGTGACCATAGCCCAGCCATGCTGGTTCGAAATAACGATCGATGGTGGTCGCCTGGCTATCATGCAATCCATAAGCGTTTCAACGCATTCTCCAACACGAAAACTTACGTGAAATAACGACGGGCTTCCTGATATTTCTTCACATAAAGATAATACATACCCACAACGTACCAGGAAACCGCTTTGTCGTTTAGTCGATCGACAAGCTCTTGAGCTAACTCATAGAGTTCCACTTTCTTGTCTAATTCATAGAGACATGCCACATAGGCTGGGATATAATTTGTAAAGAATGGATCACGTCTGTGTATTCTTTTTTTTTGTTCCTTGAATTAGTCGCGGTACCTAGGGATTAGAAATGAACATACTCTGTACAGATTTCGAAGCACCTCTCAAACTTGCTCTCCGCAAGACAGGTCTCCGCCTGACTGTGTAACACGTCCAGACTTTTTCCTGCCTTGTACTCATTTTCAACCTTTTCCTGTGCTTCTGTGATCTGTCCTACGTGAGAGAACTAACGTAAAAGGTTAGTAAAAGTGTATCCCGATCCAGGCCTATGCCTTACCCTTTTCAGCTTAAGCATATACATTGTTCGAAAGAATTCCATATCCTCTCCGCAGTGCTCCTTGTATGGTAAGGATGATATAAATGACCACTCTAAATCCTTGGATAAGCCAATCAATTACAAGTCATGCAGGCACACAAACATGCACACCATCAGCTTCTTCCAGCATATTGTATTGTATCAATGCTTCCAGCGCCTAAAAAAAAAGGGGGGGGAGGTAAACAAATGGGAATCTAAACATGGCTGTCAACTTGCATCATAACATTTCACATCAGCTGTAAGAGCTTCTTTAAAACAGCTTTTCGCTTTTGCCACTTCACGTAGCTGTAGGTAGGCATAGCCTCGTGCATAACACATGGCTGATTCCAGCTATTGTCACGGATTATTAGTATTCATTTTCTTGTCTTATCTATACCTTGATTGTGCTTTGTGTTGAGGTGTCGCGCATAAATGATGAAAACGTCACGTTCTCAGTGTTACGCACAGCAAATGGATTCTCATGTCCTAAATAATCCAATACATCCCGCCAGTTTTCCAGGGCAGCCTACCACGCAAGGTAAGCATTTCAGAGGATCAAATGCTACATGTGCTCACCGCACACAGGCCGGCGAGATAACGACATTCAACGCTCCTGATCAGCGTGTCTTTCTTATTCAGGAGGTCCAGTGCACGTTCGTACTGTTGCGTTTGGTAATACGTCTGAGCAAGGGAATATACGTTCTCGACTTCGTCTGTAAACAAAGTGAGAAACAAAGTCCCGGATCGAGTAAGCCTACCGCTTATAGCCATAGATAAATCGCCGAAAAAGGCTGCAGCTTTTGGAAGATGAAGGTGTTCGGCTTCGTCGCGCAAATTCCGCAGTCGTACGTCTCGCAAAGTATCATAGTCGCCCTCATTATAACGTTGACGCATAGGCCGGGGCATACGCGTATTGTATTGTGCTGGAAATGGCCATGATAAAAAGCCTACTTCACGCATAACGCCAGATCGGTTGGGAGATGCAGAACTACGGTACGGCGAATAGGACGGTTCCGATTGCTGAAAATGCGCAATCGGCGAAAGCGATGTTTCTCGAGGACTAAAAGACGCAATGTGGCCATGAGAATCTGGTGTCCCAGGTGTTCTGGCCCCTCGTTGTCGTTGGCCTTGCATCATAGGCCCGAATGGCAGAGTTGTTTCATTTTTTTGCATGCAACATTGCTTTGCATGTATCGCGGTGCATTGTGACTGTTTTAATGCCGCGCCAGAATTTCAGTCGCTTGATCCCAGCTCTCTCTTCGAGCCCGATCTACTCCTGAGATCGTTGAGCATTCAGACTGGGTGCAGAGCTCTAAGCTTACCGGCAATATGGTTTCAATGTCATGAAGAAAACAGAAGAGATCTAATCAAATGGACGGAGGAAGAAATAGCTACCTTCCTGCAAAGCGGACAGATGTTCTTAACAGACGTACGCGTCTTGAATTAACCTTCGCTTTCTCCGCATGAAGAAAGAACTGCAGTTGTTACTCCCGCCCTTTTTAATACATCTACACATTGATATCTAAATAATTTGAAACATATTGTTAACGGATAATGACGCGAAGTTTTTGATTTTCTCTTAAAAAGCAATGGTAGTTCGATTCTTCTATAACTTTCAACAGACATCATTGAGTAAAGCTGTGAGAAAAAGCTGTTGGCTGAGGAAGCAATTATTCCTACACATTGTAAACCCTCCCCCCTTGATGATCCCAATTCCCGGTAATTTTGCCGTTTCTCACAGGAACAAAAGACGTGTTTGTCTTGGTTTCGCTATCGTGACCTCCTTGGCAATTTCATCCCGCCTACGTTGATAGAACAAATTTCTACGCTAATTTATATAACTTTTGCGTCCATGAGGAGCCAATCCCACGCTAAGAAAGGAATCGAATATGCGGCCATGAACGCATAAGTCGGCAGCAAATCCCATGTGGCATCATGGAAAATTCGTACTTGGACGCAAATACTGGATTTGGAATCCACGTTTGCATCAGATAAATATTATGAGACGTTTAAGCCAAATAATTTTAGCGCTGGAGAGTGATGCGTCTTGGCGTGAAGAAGTGGTTCATTTGCGTTAATCCAAGAGATAGTTCGCGCCTGGGTAATCTCAGTTTTGCATTAAAGTCCTTCAGCGATGGGATTTCGATATTCTTCGGAAGCAGTAAAAATATCTGAAGGCAATATTATTGCTTTTGCATTGAGGTACTTCACTAATCGATTTCCCAATATTCTGTCGGAAAGCAGTAAAAATGTGCTCAAGGTAAGAAAAGGTTTCATCCAAAAATGATCCGTATTTAAAGGCACGGGTGAACCATTTTTAAATTCTTTGGCTCTGTTTTTCAAGAAGGTATCCCCGGTAAGGATGTCAATTTATATACATACAGGATTATTCACGTTTTTATGTCTATTCTTTAGCCATAAAAAGGAGTGCTGTAATGCTATTTGATAGATAAGCTGAAGCAAGTGATAGAGGGGTTGTCCCGAGTGTTCTCGTGAAACAATTGCGTCTTCGGTGTGTTGAAGACATGTTTGACAACTTTCAACGGCAAATAACTGTAGGGAGTATTGATGGTTTTTCAAAATGTCAGACTTTATTAATGCCGTTATGTGAACGTTGGTCTCATGAGTTGGGTTGATTTGAGATGTGAGGGAGCTTAGATAGAGCGATTCCACATACGAATGTGAGGGGTGCCGTCTTCTAAAAAGGTCTCCTCATCGCCTTTCTCGACTACAAATCCCAGTTTCTCGTAGAAGCCTTGTTTATCGTATTGCGCGTGAAGCACAATGGCTGTCTTGCCGCGTTCACGGGCTCCTTCAATCAGCGCTTGCACAAGTCTGACACCAAGTCGGAGACCTCGCGCATCTCCGATGACTGCAAGCCGTCCCAGTTTTCCGACGGTGTCGGATACAGAGTACATGCGAACTGTTCCAACAGGCACTCTAGCTGATCCATAGTCACATGTAGCTAACCAATGGATGCAATCAGGGTCGTATGGACTAAAAAACACAAAATGATGAGTCATTTTTTCAAGGGATCCTCCCGCAGGATTGTCAAACTAACTCTTCTGTTTCGGTATGTAAAGGGTATTTCTGCTCGTCAACAAATACACGGACACGGACATCCATGCATTGTTTCCAATCATCGTCTGTTTTCACAAGGCGAACTTCAGGATTGATGTATGCAGTCATGATGGCAATTGTGGGGTGAAGTGGTCAAGAAAAAAAAGGGTCCTTTTTATACATTTGATTTTGAAATTCCGGGTTCCCTTTAGTTCCCTCGATGGACGAATCAACTTCACTTTTTCTTGTGTGTGGCTGTGGTGCGGGTTTAGAATTACATGGAACAAGGGAGACAGGGTTTCTTGTTCCTTAAGTGCAGAATAGCAGCAAGCGGTACAAGATGCTCTTACCTTAGAGCTATGGTTATTTTAGCCATTTTCATGGTTCTCAAACAAATTTTATTTCCTTTTTTAGGTGGTATGCATAGAGGAAGAAAAGTTTTTCTTTTGTGTCACCAAGGTTGCAAAAACTGAATGGCAATAGAACCTTGACGGGAAAAAAATATGGGATTACTGCTACGTCGTTCTTATCCTACATACTGAGGAAGGTATTGTAGTTACACCAACGATAAGTGTTACCTTTTTTTTTTTACACCTCAAGGTGTTTCCACCATGGATGCTTTTTTCTTACGTAAGGTGTGTATAGACGCCTGTTATGGACCAATGTAAAGAAAAGCTTACATTTTCTCTGCTTTGCGGCCGTATCTAGAGATCTACAATAATGAGAAGCAAAGCCTTCGAAATTGCTCAGCTTTAAATATTGGACGCTTCGCTGATTCAAGTCGTTAGCGATCCATTTGCCAAGAGCCTCCTGCAATTTGGCTCTGCTCAATGGGATGAAGCTCGTGCGAATACAATGGAAGACGAAGCACATTGATATTCTCGATGATCAATATTTTCATCGGCGTTATTCAGAGGAGCATTATCCATGACCAGAAAATAAATTTCCGTCTGTCCATCTTATTTATTGTGGCCTTACGAAAGCTAAGATAATGGCCAGCTACAGTTCCTTTAAGTATAATTTCAGCATGACCTGCTCGCTTTCTTTTCTTGGACAGTGTCTGTGGAAATCTCAGGCTACATTTAATCACACAAGCTACAGATCTTGTGCCCGAGCACGGTGTAGCGGCTTCCTTCGTATCGGATCGACCGTTTTCTCCGCGAATAATCACACTTCCAGTCTTCGAGAGAGTCAGTACTATGCGCCAAGGGATGCCACACATTATTTCGCATCCGTCAGAAGCTCGAGGAAGCGGAAAGGCTCCTTCACTTATACCCTGCTAGCACGACCACGGAAACAGAAGCAGCTCATCTGCTTTCTTGTCGAACTTGGTAGGCTTTTCGATTTTTGACTCCTTCATCATGACGTGGATACCTTTCCTGAGGAATTGGAAATGACCAGTGCCGCACAGCTTCACCTATAAGAGAACTCAGCATTGGTCAATATCAATTCAGAATCCGCATACCATGCGCATGAAGGAATAAGATCCTCAAGTTACTCAGCTTTTCATAGGCCGCCAGATTGTATGTATTTGCGATGTGTTTCAACATAGAGAGCAGTCCAAACATGCCTTTATGGTGGTCAAAGCTGATCTTGGATCTACTAGCTTCCTTGAGGGCCCTTGATGTCTCTAACAGACATGTCTCCACGCTATTCTTTTCCACTAGATGCAACAACGCCATCTGCACAATATGGTGCTTCTGAAGTCGCCGGCCCTGCAACAGTCATGCCGTACAACTCCTCTTCTCCCAGAGCAAATGTCACGTCTCCCGCCTTCTCTTATCGTATACAGTGGCCTCTCGATAATTTCAGCTCTCATGGTGTCAGAAGTGGTTGGAATATGATATCAGAGACAAACCGAAAGCAAGCTGAAAGTTTCTCTGGGATGGTTACGAAAAAAGATGAAAATAACTTAAAATTAAAAGAAAGGGGGGAAAACTGTCTGGGACCACGACACCAGAGCCGGTCAAAAGATAGTCTCCCAGCACGGAATGGGAATATTTAAAGAGAGAAGAAAAAAAAAGAAATTCATGCGTCCCTTTAAATAATGTTATTTTGTGCGTTCCGATTGGTGTACTGAGGAACAGCTTTGATTCCATGTGAAAGTATATCCTTCACTGCGCAAAAGCCCATTCAGAAGTCAGTAGTTTATTGAACCTCAATGACAGAAACCAGGGATATGTGTCCATCTTATTGATGGATTTCAGCAGTTTCGTCATCTTCGTCGTCACTTCCATCTCCGTACTCTTTTAAGAGCTTCTCTACCTCTTCCAAGACATCACCTGCTTCTTCTTCTTCTTCTTCTTCCTCGTCCTCATCCTCTTCCCTGTCCTTGTCTGCTTCCTCTTTCTTTACGGTATCCGTCTTTTCCACCTTTTTGTCCTTGTCATCCTCTTTTGCAACGACAGACTCGTCAGCGTTCTCCTTGCTGTCTACGGCCTCTTCTACAGCAACTTCTGCATTCGTCTTTGGCTCTTCTACATGTTGTTCAACGGAGGATGTAGGCTCAGAGGCGGGTGCAGGCGAAGACGGGGATGTTTGACTGTTGACAGGAGAGGAAGCAATAGATGTCCTGGACGAAACAGGGGATAGGAAGCTGCGACCGTTACTGGCTAGTCTGACACCTGCGTTAAAGAGGCCATCAAATATTTCTCGTCGCAGACTTCGCTGCTGTTCGGCAGGTTTCTCAGCAAGATTGAACGTAGCTGCAAATTCATGGTCGAAAAACTGTTCCAAGATCTCGTCTGCCAGTACAACCATTCTAAAATAGAATGAACAACGCCTGTTTTCCTTCGCCAGTACCAATTCGTTTTTACCTTAGTGCAGCTAATGACAAGTGTTTTTCTTTTTCATCCTTCGCGGTTTCAGAGTATTCGAATACTTGACGAAGGAACGCTGAGACAGAATTCAGGTACCGTTCATCTTGGGTATCTCGGAAGATCCATAGTAAGGATTCAGAAAACTGAAGCATTTCGTCCTTGCTCAAATAGCCATCGTTGTCTGCATCATGCAATGTAAAAAATAACTGAATCTGTGAATTGTGATCTCCTTTAACAAGTGCACCAATGCCGGAAACAACATCCTAGATGGAGATAAATCAACAAAGCCAACCGCATGGATCGATGATGAAAACTTTACCTGCAGGCTTAGGTTTCCGACATTTTGTTTGTCAAACACTTTGAAAAGCCTTGACAAAAACACCTTTCCTACTTTCAGCTGCCGTTCGCCGTTTTCAAGATCACGCATTGTCGTCTTTGCCCACTTGGCCAATGAGCCAATAAAGGTTTCAAACGAAGCACAGTCCATTCTCGAATCCGTTCGATCGCTTCGCTTTTCTTTGTAGTAGAGGACATTGTAAAACTTGTCATAAATAATACCGAGCTCTTCTTTATCCAATCCAGCCGTGTCGTCGATATTCCGAAGAGCTGATCGTTTTGTAAAGGATTCAATTCCAGCCACAACTTTTAGTTGATGTTGCTGACGAAGCTCCCGGACCTTCTGGTCCGTAATAGTACTAAATTCTCGATAGGCAACAAGTAATAATTCGTTGAATTTCTGAAATTGTTTGTCAGTCATCGATCAAATACGCTAAACTACATCCTACCGTCAATGTCCGTGTTTTCGGATTATCTGAATTTGGATAGAGAGGCTGATGCAACGAATTGAAATAGGTTTTAAGAACGCTCATAAATGCGCCATCATCTGTCGTCTTAAGTAATTCGTCACCATTGATCTTCAGGATCGCTATAAGGATATTAGTTACCGCTAGACGCCGCATCATCAGCAGCTACGTACCAAGACTAGCATAAACCAAAACAAAAATAATATTAGTTTGAGTTGCCAATTTTTTTTTTCTTTGGTAGATAACACTCACCCAATCTGAAACAGGACTTTCGGTCCATCCATGAAAAAACAATCAAGCACTCTGAAAGCAAACAAGAGGGGCATTGAATTGATGTACAGACTAAGGAACCATGGAAGACAAGCGACCGATAGCTGGATGTCTGTCTTCTTAAAATGTGTATGCAGGATCGGCATCATTGTTTCCAGTAGATGCTCAAATATAATTTGATCGAGCAGAGCACCGTACATGGATGTGCTGTAATAACCAGGGAGCATATCATCGCAAAGGACGCTTAATGTGAAAAATGCTTGCTCTTCGCTCATATAACTGAAGACACATTGTAAGCTTAAAGCAGTTTCCATATGATCCATAGTCCTTACATTAATAAAGCAGATGTTACAATGTTCATAGCTTGACAGTATCCCAATTCTGGATCCTTCCACGAATAGGCGCTTAGCACACGGCGCAGACTATTGATACCCTGTGGCGTTTGGTATGCTGAATACTCCGGAAGCGATCTGAACGTCAATGCGACAAATTCAGTAAAACGTTAACCACAGCGTGCGTGTTTGTTTATACCTGTTAAGATCTTTTTCGATCTCTTCCAAACTCAGCGAATTTTTATCCTTGTTTTCTTCCAAAATTCTGTCATACAGGCCTTGGTTCATGAAACGCTGATAAATTGCTCCCGAACACGTCTCCCATACTTCTCCGCGTAATCTGTTTGGTAGACCGACACGAACGAGTTTAGCAAAATGGGGTGTCCTGATCGCGGTCAGATTTCTTCCGTGTTCTAGAAAAAGCATGAGCTAGCTCAGATCGAATGATGGATGTATGTTACCTTGATAAAACTGTTTCCAAAGTTTCATTTTGGTTCTATCTTTGAGTTTCTTTGGATCGCCAGGAAAACCGAACGTGAGGCCCAGGCCGCCAGGCACTTTGTCCATATCTTCCTGACCCTTATCGGCTACTAATGCCTCGGAGGCGCATGTCGCTAGGAATTGCTTCATCATCTTCATCAATTTGATCTGCTTGCGCAAATTTGATGTCAAATCTTGGGAAAACGACGCGTACTGTTCCTTTGTTCTGTGTAACCAGCCATAAGACAAACAATGTCATTCCTATTGCTTCTGCCAAAAAAAAAGAACTCTTACACGTTGAGATGGAAAATCGAAATTCGCTGATGCCAATTCACGATTTTGACCGAGAATGCATGCGATTGATCATTCAATTTTTCTACGCGACGGATCGTGTATAACGGCAACACAGTTTCCATAAAACGGCCTTTCTGAGTTGAAGTGAACGCTAAAAATGCTTCGGACAAATGCAATTGACCACTGTAGAGTGTCGTTTTTTTCTCGTCCGTCGCATTCGCTTGTTCTTCGACAGGGAAGATAGCATCCACAGTCTGAAGCAAACATTCTGTCATTGGCAAACGAAATCTTGCTCGAAATGCTTCGTCCCGTTTCTGTGCGGCGAGATTTGTCTTGAGAGGCTGAACAAGCTCTCTGAGCTTAGTTGCTGACAAGGCACTCATATGTGACATGGGCGTGTCTTTGTCGCTAATGGCATCAATATCGCTGTCCTGAATATCAATAGAAATCTCGCCACCAGGTGATTGCTCCAACGCGGTGTTCTTTAGCAACCGTTGCATGGCCAATCCTGTCAGTTGCACCAAGATATCGTGGACCTATGAACAAAAAAAGTAGTTAGCCACGTTTTCTCGCTTTAGAAGAATGTTCCACCTCGTCCCGTTTAAAAAGATTTGAGAAAAAGTGCTACCATGACGTGTCAGCATGTAACTTTTTTTTTGTGCAAATTAAAGAAGAAAAAAGCTACCTCTGCCTTGTCTTTTGTTACAAGTCTGATCGCGTCGGCGAACATACCTCGCTTGGATTTCTCTTTTTTGATATCTTGTATATCTTTGAGTTCAACCAGAAGTTTTGTCTCATACCCAAGCAAGTATGAATAGAATGCGACGTAATTTTCACTGATATACAACCAGCCTTGACTGGTCAGGCGACTGGTGTGATATGCACAGGAATAGTCTACCGTTCTCTGCGTTAACTACATGGTTATAATGGACAAATGCATACAATTGACCAAACGCTCCGTGGCAGATACGTTAAACGTCTGTCGAAAGCTCCTTGAAGCATTTCTTACTTTTCCATCCGTGGAGATCTCATCCGTGCCAGTATCTTTTGTTCCAAATGAATACTTATTTTTACAACCCTCTTTTTTTTTTTTACCTCGTCGTGTTACAATCGAATTAATTTTGGTCACAACGAAATCTTCCTTTTCCGTGTCATCAAGAATATCTAATGGTGGCAGCAGGTTCACTAGCAAACGGGGTTTTTTTTTGATTAATCCATTGTTTTCCAAGATAAGCAAAGGGATATACACACGTTCGATCCAGCTCCAGGCTGTCTCAATTTGCTTCTCTGTCTCAGCAACGGCTATCTGTAAACAGGATCCATTCACTCGTCGGTAAAGTACACGATAAGCTGGTTGCTTTGTATCAAGTCTAATTGCATGTGCCTACGTTGCTTAGCTCAAAAGGTCATGAGACTATGGAACACCTACACATTTTGCAATGTGCCCAGCACACTACGCATGATGGCATTTTTTTGTGCCTTTGAACGTTGCAACAAAAAGACGCCATTCTCCTTCACAGTTCCCCAAAAGGGACTGATGTGGGAGTCAATGTTAGTTGGTAAGGTGAAGACCTTAAATGCAGCGTCGGTTGTCGCCATGTAAAGTTTAAAAAAAGAAAGGAAAAAAAAGGGGGAGGGAGAAAGAGAAGGAAGGAACGCAAAGCCCGGTCAGACATATACATTGTCGTTGCCAGCGGAGTCATGAAATGCAGACCACGAAATGGAGCATCCACCCAAAAGCTAAAAAAAATTAAGCGAATCTGATCTGCACAGCGTAGGAAGACGGAATGGATCCGTTCCATGCTGATGAATGATGGATCTCTTTTTGTTAATGCAAGTATGCATGTAGTATTCTACTGTCTTCAGTTAAGACATCAGTTATTTTTAGTTGTGTCTTAAAACACTATCCACCCTAAAATCCTCCCAGACTGAACCTCCCCCTCCATTGAATCATGACATAGCCTTTTGATGTTTAAACAATGCCGACACTTTTTGTTTATTGATGCGTAAAAAAAAGAAAAAGAAAACAAGAAAATGAACTTCTTTTTTTTTTTTTACAGCTCAGCGGACTTCTTTTCTTCAAGGCGCTGCTTGCGACGCTCACGCATGGCCTTGTTCTTGGCACGAAGAGCATCGGCCTGCTCGTTGAGGGTCTTCAATCTCAGCTTCTCAGCCTTGGCCTTGTGGATGTATTCCATCAACACACGCTTGTTCTTGAAACCGTTACCCTTAGACTTGAGGTAGAGAGTGTGGTACAAGTGCTTGTCGATCTTGCCAGCCTCACGGTACTTACGGAGAAGACGACGAAGGACACGCATACGTCTCATCCAGAGAACCTGACGGGACATACGGGCATCAGCAGTACCCTTACGCTTACCATGACCCATGTGGCGACCAAGACGCTTGGCAGCGTTGCGCTCACGGACACGGAAACGGGAGTGGCTGATCTCGGGCTTACGGATGATCAAACCATCCTTGACAAGCTTGCGGATGTTGGCACCTGAACGCCATGCGTAAGCCACAATACCAAGATGCTATCATTAAAAAGACTTACGCGAGTTGGCGTTGGAGATCTCATTGACCTCGTTGGGGTCAAGCCAGATCTTTCGCTGACCGCACTTCAACACGGAAGAGGCAAGGCGCTTTTGGATGCTCAAATTGACCCTATACATAACAAACGCGTTTCAATAAACCTGTTGCTCAGATCGCCACGCATGGCCAAAAAAAAAGTCCATGTCGCCAATGATCACCCAAGTCCGTGACATCGTTTTCGTCCGCAGCGGTCGGTGACACAGTGCCGGAATGATCGAATAACGTGGGTGCAGCTTGATCTTATAGAACTCACATTTTTGAAAGTGACAAGAGCTGGCGGGAGAAAAAGGGGGGAACTTACACCAGTCTGGCTGCCAGCAAAGTTTTGTGAGCCGTGACTTATAGATAAGCCACAGCCTGCCAACCCGCCTGTCCGTCGCCCATGCCCACAAGATGAAAAGGGATTCGGATGATAATAGCACGCACGCACAGTCGTTCTATAGATCTTCGGTGATAGCGTAAAGCCTTGCACAGAATATTTTATAAGAAGATTATTATTGTAACCTATTATACCTTCTACGCAGCTATCGAATGATGACACTTTTATTTATTACTACAGTACTACAGCAGCATTTTGGTAATATCTAATGTGGTGGTATTATCCATTGTATATGGATATGATAAAAGATCCGCAAAATTGGATGAAGACAACTTGCGGATCGCTTTTACTGTTTGTCTCCTTGGCAGTCGGAATTTGCCGGTCCGACAGCCTGCTAGCTGCATTGCTGTGTCCAATGTTACCTAAAAGATATGTTTCTTAACGATCAACGGGAATTCTCCGGGTGTTTCCGTAGTTGCATACCGGTGCTTGCTCTGAACGCTTGTCACCACGTGTTGCGACCTATACCATAAACGTCGACGGTGTGGGGCTTTGATGGTAAAACTTTACTAACACCTCAAAGGTACTACATCCAATGACGGATCGGAGTCGACTAAGAATTGCGACAGGACGAACCGCAATATCTCGGGTCAACTTAAACGCTATCGACCACAATTTTCGTTATGCCGCACAATGTAACATACAGCATATTTCGCCGATAAGGCATCGAGGATCAATCGCAAAACGGGCATTTGTCCGATCCAGCCAGTTGCCGTACCTAAAAGTCCTTCTTCTCTTTTTTTTTTTTTTACGCGACTATGTCTACAAGCAACTGGGATAATTTGATAAAACATGTGCATTTGAATGATCCCATAAGAATGAAGAGCTTCGCGACGGAGCGTATGCAATTTCAATTTGATGTAGGACAAGTAATGAAGTTGCAATGCTTAGCGTTGCTACACAAATCGTTAGTTTCACGGATCATGAATTCCCGAATGAGTCATTCACACAGACTCCTGAAAACAGTTCCGGAACAATGATGCTGCTATGAAATCATTTTTTTTTTCTTTCCATAAAAATAGGACTCGGTTGTTTTGCTGTTTTCGACATTGTCATTCTTTTTTTTCACCCATTTATACATGGCACCCATCGAACTTTATACACCCACCTACTTTGGAGCCTGTGCTATTGGTGGTGCTCTAGCATGTGGGTAAGTTGGAAATCCCAGTCTATGAACTTGCTTCTTATGTTCTCAGTCCTACGCATACCCTTGTGACACCACTAGATCTCGTAAAATGTCGTCGTCAGGTAAAAAAAAGATAAATAAATAAGCGAAAAGCGATAGTTAAAACATCCTCTTCCAGGTGAAACCAGATATCTACAAGGGCGTTTTCGATGGCTGGCGTGCGATTTACAGAGCAGAAGGTCTCAAGGGGATATTTACAGGAGCGGGCCCAACAATGATCGGCTATTCTTTCCAGGGAGCGGGAAAATACGGTTTATATGAGTATTTTAAATACAAATACAGTCATCTGGCCGGTGACGAGAAAGCAACTGCCTATCGAGGATTGATCTATTTGGCTGCTTCCGCCTCGGCTGAAGTGGTGGCAGATGCATTCTTATGCCCTTGGGAAGCTCTGAAAGTTCGCATGCAGACATCGATTGATCCTCGATTTGCACGTACGACTGTGGAAGGTTTTAACAAACTCAGGCTACGTGAAGGTTTTTCGGGCTTCTACAAGGGTCTTGGACCGCTTTGGGCACGCCAGGTTCCCTATACCATGATGAAATTCGCTTCCTTTGAAGCAACAGTAGAACTTATCTACAAGAAGGTCCTATCCAAACCTAAAGAAGAATACAACAAGTTGCAACAACTGGGCGTCAGCTTTGTAGCTGGTTACAGCGCTGGTGTTCTTTGTGCGCTTGTGTCTCATCCTGCGGATGTGATCGTATCCAAACTGAACAATCTACCCAAACCTGAACCTGGACAACCTCGACAGATTGGTATTAGCGATATGGTCAAGCAACTCGGATGGAAAGGACTTTGGAATGGTCTTGGAACGCGTATCGCTATGATAGGCACCTTGACAGCACTTCAATGGTTAGTTTACGACTCGTTCAAAGTGAATGTAGGCCTTCCAACTACAGGTGTTGCGAAATAAAGGGAAAAAAAAACAATGGATCATGTACGCTGCTTATTAATGGAGAGCCCTCACTCTTTCGGAGTCCCAAGAAGGGAACAAAGAACCAAAAAACGACGAAATTTTCTCCTTCCTTCCTTCCTTCCTCTTCCCATTCGTCTTTGAATCATGTCAGCAACGGAACCTATACCACCAGCCAATCAAGATCTGGAATCACTTGTATACTTGGAAACCATGTAAGCATTGCAACGGTTGAAATGCGACGAAAAACAGACATGATCGTTGTGGCCAGGTTCCAAGAATATGGATATGAAGACGGATACAGAGACGGTACGCTTTCCGGTGAATTGGAAGGCCGAATTTTTGGATGCGAAAAGGCGTTTGAGCTTGGACAAGAAATCGGATTCTATGCCGGTTGCGCAGAAACCTGGACGAAATTAGCAGAAACACACGAGACAGTAGTCTCTCCAAGGTGGAACATGTACAAACTCAACACGTTAATGATAACTAATCCACCACACAGAGCTCTTCGACATATTGCGGCACTCCAGAAACAAATTGATGAATTCCCTCACAACAACTGTCCAAATTCAGACCTTTTTGCTTTACGCGATAAAATGAAAAATAAGATGAGGGTGATTACTTCTTTGCTGGGCGTCCAGCAAAAGTTCCAGATGGATGAAAAACCAAAAATGACTTATTAATTTTTCTCCCACATACTCCCGTTGCTACTACTGTAGATTATAATAAATAAAAAAAGACATTGTAAATTGAAAGTTATTGAAGTTTAAAGTTGAGAGTAATGCAGGTCACGGTGTTGCCATTCTGATCTTTGATACGGATATCGCCATTAAGAGGCAACTTTGGTATATCGCGTGGAATAAAAGCTAAAGCAGTGTCATGTTGAACTGAACAAAAAAGAAAAAAAAACCAAATCTTTTCTTTGTCACAACTCTTACCTTTTGCTTCAAGTTCAATGTCACCCGCTAATAAGGGGCAACTGCGATGGCCCATCACATCGGACTGGAGTACTGAGCAAAGGTCAAGTTGCTTGTTGATTTTAATCATGGACAACAGTTTTAGGTCAATGTCTACAGTACCGCCTGTGACATCGCTTACTATACACAAGAATTAGAGCCAACTCTGTTTTGGTGGGGCACAAGACCTACAGAGATGGCCAGCAACTTTGACATGAATATCTTCCCCCGTACGTGGGGCTTCAGGCAAGATATCGACACCGCCGTCGTACCCACGAAGCAAATGAGAAGTAGGCTCAGAACATAATGACCAAATGGCGCCCCGTTGCGTGGGAGCCATTAGCGGTCTCTGTATGTTCTGAGCTGTGGCAAGAAAGAACAAAGTAGAAATAGCAACGGCAATGGTTAATTTCATCGGGGGGTCGTGTGAACAGAGCAAAGAAGAGAAAGATAGATAGATGCTCCCTCTCTTAATGAGCTTTCGAACATGTGACTTTTGAGTTTCATTCGAGGGTAAAAAATTCACAGATCCAATACGTACAGTACATCGGCGAACAGGGAAGGAAAAAAAAAATAAGTCGACCATTTTACTTCATACAAGTATCATGGTTATCATCATTTTAGACTCGGCCTTCAAAAAAAAAAAAGGCTGCGAAAGGTACAGAAAACATAGCGCAGGAAGCATAGCGTAAGTAAGAATAGGTCAGTTCATGGCACACCAGTAGATACTTGGAGAGGTATGGGTAGGAATACGATACTTTCTCTTTTCCAAATTGACAAAAGGGCGCAAGTATGAAACACGGTCGACCTTGTATCGAAAGGATTTTGGGCAGCAACGTGATAGTTCCATAGATAGGTACAAAGCGACCAATCACTAGATCTGTATTTGACTCTTCACTTTTTATATCGAGGTGATTATTCAGGTAGGTATGAATACAGAAATCGATGACCCTAGAGGGGAATGAAAACATGTAATGCGTTATGCTTTTGTCCCAGGATCTTTTTTTTTCCCTGACAACTATCAAACAAGATTATCCGGTAGTGCAATCTTAGGACTTAGCCTAAGTAATGGGCAATAGCCCACATCAAGAAGATAGTAATAGCTAAACCAGCAAGAAATATCCATTTGTCTTGAGCCGTGCGACGCTCGATGTACCGAATAACGTTTTGCGAAAGGCCGATTGTATTCGCAGCATCCAGCACTTTCCGTTGCGCTTTCTAGTTGTTCTTCAGTTATTTCCGGCCTCATTTCATCCATCCTTCCGCACTTTATTTTACCTTTAAAATACCATGTTGATCTGTCAAGTTCTCCAAAATGTTCTGTGCTTGCATGATATAGTCGTCCAGTTGGGATTCAGTTGACTCTGCAAATGCTCGTTCACGCATGGCATACTCTTCGCGGGAAAGAGGTTGGTAGGGATGTTCTGGCTAATTGTCCATACAAGGTAAGAAAATTCATGCATAAGGGGGAGTCTCCATGTCTATCAATCTTTACCGCCGATGACATTTTACTGGGTCTTCTTAGTAACGTTTCTCGATTCTGTTCATGACGCTGGTTTTCTCGCTGTCTTTTGATCCCCTCAAACCTCGTCTTAATTTCCTGTAATTCGTTGCGAAACTTGCCGACACGCCTAACCTGAGCAGGTAAACATCCATCGCGACAGTTGGCGAATTTTACCTACGTCAACGCCGTCTCTTTTTTGACGGGAATCATCTCTCGTTTGGCAAGATTTTCATAGTCATCGATGGATCGATTCAAGGACTGGAATGCGGCTGATATCTGACCTGGAATGGTTTAGCCATCCTTTTCTCTTTTTTTTTTCCCTTTTGTTCTTTTGTGGATCGGCTACCTTGCAATCCCGCTGAGGCATCTTCGCCAGAGGCAAATTCTACGAGATAGGTTGGATGGTTGCTGAGCCATGGTATACTAGCTTACTTTCTAGATCGCGGTTCAATGCATGACTTTGCTTTAAAACGTGATTATACAGGGAATTCATTATGAAGTTGTAAAGCCGAAAAAAGAAGGAAAGAGGAAATGGAAATCAAACCACCAATTTCGAGCCAAATGGACTTCTGTGACTGGACGAGACCCTGTTCACAAGGTACACACCGCAACTCGCCTTCATCGCGCAAAAGAAATAGGTGCACGCTCACTCGTCCTTAGGCTGGTCTGCTTTTTCTTTGTATAAGAGAAAAAGTGATATGTATATCTCACGTTTGGTGGATCGAGGGTCGGTTGTTGGGATAAGATTTGCGAGCGCATCTGTCGACTTTTTTTTTACGACAAATACAATCAATTCCTTTGGATAAACTCTCTCTGACACATTTATCAAATTTCGTGTGTCTGATCGCGTTGACGACATGTGATCACCTATCCAAAGTTTCCACGAAACGTTTAGAAAGACTTTCTTTTTGTGATTCTAAGAGAATAGATTGTCAACATCTCCGATGGTGTGACCACAGAAAGCGTTGTAAGCTTGGCAACCACAGTGCTAGCTAACAGAACTTGAAGAGAACCACTCAAGTTAGATGCTCAAGTTATTTGATAATATTCTAGAGGAATGGGTCAGAACCAAAAGCTCTTGTACTATTGTACCGTCTAAGCAACGCATCGTAATCACTAGAAGCATGGGTCTGTACTTGATGGCAGTTATGCGCTATCAAGTTTCCAGGAATATGCAATCTTTTGCATGAATCGCTATTGCTGCTCGTCATTCTTTTTCTTCCTTTGGGAGCACATTGTGCTTTTTGGATCGAAGAAAGCGACCCGGCTATTAACATAAGAATGTAATCTGCATGGTAAGTGCAAACTAGCAACCTATTATCAGGGGCTCTGTGTACCAACTTGAGCAATTCTATGCAAGCCTTTATGATTGACACCGATCAATTATAGCATTTGTTGGCTATTCCAGATTTGGTATCCAATTCCTGAGTTTCTCTTATTTGTTCTTTCTTTTTTCTTTTTTCTTTTTTTGCAAGGACGGCCAAGCACTTGGGATGCGTTTCAATGGATGCCTTTTATGGCATCCCGCTGACAGCACTTTTACTACCCCTCAAATAGATTGCTATTCATGATCCTGACAGGATACAGTTTAAACGTTAATATTAACGTGCAGAAATGATGAAGAATGATATTCAAAGCTCAACGTTCATCTTTTGTTGATATAACCTTGGAAAGCTTTCCTTTTCTTCTCTTTTCTTTTTTCTTTTTTCTTTTTTTTTTTTGGTTAAGGAAGAACATAGAACCTTGTATCCTTTGCATCTATGCCTTAGAACCTAGATTGGTGATCATGTCGTTCGACCGCTGACTTAAAACGCCACCCTCACGATGATCTTAAATAGGAACAGCTCCGCCTGTATTTAGATATATACACAATTAATCATACCAAAAATTGCCAGACCAACGAAGTGAAAAAGAAAAAGGCCACGGCAATCTTATATTTTGGAAACATTAGAACATCGCTTTACGTAGTAACTCTTTGATGCGGAAACGCCAGCTGAGCAAACCGAGTCCTTGGCCGAGGCAAATTTAGTTACGGTTAAGCTCATGTAGAGAAGGGAATGATGGAAACGGGTTCTATCCTGCAGCCTTGCGTTGCAAATCCAAGATCTAATGAACATATTACATCATTTCGGAAAGAAAAGTAGTTTATAGGAAACATTACGTGTGCAGTACAGCCTATGCAACACACACTGAAAGGAGATGCCGAAACTGGATCGTTTCAGAACACATGCATTCGATGAGCAGTGGAGATCTCCTCCATCGAGTAACCGCAACACGTTGGTGGCGACCGGGATAATCTACAACGTTCTGCATAGCAATGCAGATGATCTTTGACTAGCCTTACTTAACCGTACCTTCCACTTGCATAGTCTTTGTATTCTCTCTATATTGCTATTTGTCGTAATGGTACAGAGAAGAAGGCTAAACGTACACTAACAAACAGCATGTGGAAATTGGAAGGAAGGGAGAAAGAAGGCTTGATTTCATAGTGAAGGTCATTGTCCCATGACAAAAAGACAAAAATAACCCTACATGAAACAATGCATTCTTGTGTTTACTCGATCAAATCTTTTGCTAGATCAAGGGAGAGCATATATACAATAATAATCAATCCTAGATTGTGTCACGGAAAAAAATCTATGAGGGACCCCAGAAATGGAAGTCTTACAGTCAGTCTTTATCACATTATGAAAAAAAGAAAGAGAGAAAGAAGAGTGAATAGCAGCAGCTGTATTTGAGGTGAATGGACTTCGGTACATTGTGAAAGATTCACACAAGTAAGGGGCGGGGGAAATGGGGTATCCAATAGAAAACAAAAATTACGAAAGAAGAAAAAAAAGGAAAGCGATCTAAAGTCTTGGGGGCTATAAGCCTGGCAGTAGGACACGGCTAATACGATATCGAATTCCAAGATAACTGAGGTAGTCAGATCCTGGAAAGACACGTACGCGCTGAACGTTTGGAAAGTGGCTGTCCTGTATGTCAACAAATACCCCTTTTAGCTGAAGTGTCTTCTCCAGCTTTGTATTGTTGCGGGCATCCAGTGGAATCCAACGTGAGTTACTAAAGAAAAGCCATTGAGCGTGGAACGGAACCGGCCGGCGTTGTTTTGGAGAGAAGCCAAGCTGGTCTTGTTGCATTGGTTCATGATACAGTGGCAGAATTCTGGTTTCCATAACAAGTGATTTAAATTAATCAAGAAAAGATTGAAGGAAAAAAGAAAAGCTATAGCATGGTTAATTGATTTTATAAAGAAGAAGAAGAGGCTGATTGTAGAAACAGGACAAAACAGACAGAAAGAGATAGTCGACGACCTTTTTTTTTTCTTTTCTTTTTCATTCGCAGGGTTTTCTCGTCATAAGAACAAGGCTTCATCTCAGCTGATACATTAATGAATGGCTGTCCCCGTGCTCTCACATTTGTCCACCTGAGAAGGGGGAGAATCAATAGGCAAAAAAGAAAAAAATAATAAACTTTGCCATTCTGTTTTATGTAGATCGCGTGAGATGGTCATGCAAAAAGGCTAACTTGAGACAAGAAGAAAAAATAATGGAAATTCCACGAATCATACGGAAAAACTGGAGAAGAAGAAATTCCTAGCCGGAAATCCCTTCAATTAGAGCAAATCATAGTAAATAAGAACAATAATACTAATAAAAGCTGGTAGCAAGTTTAAGAGCAACAACAAAAAAATTTTTTTTTTTTTTACCTGGTTAGAAATAAAACACAGAGAACATGATCAATGACAGTATGTGTTTCTATACCAAAAACTGAAGCGACTGAGATCATTGGTGTAGGTTAATTCATTAGGCTTTTTACCTCATAAACAACACACAAAACACGCTGAGCTTTCATTCTAGGATCAACCAAAGAAAACAAAACAAATAAATACGTTGCTTGATCACAGGAAACCCTTAGCAACTGGAGATTACGTGCAATTTTTAAGTCGCGTTGAACTAGATTTCCCTCTTTTTCCTTCCCGTGACATCCTCTTCCATGGTATTCCTTCAATATGAACCCACTATTTACAAGTCAGCCATGCACCTTCAGACAACGTTTCATGCGTTTTATTATTAACAAAAGAGGCGTGTGTAACCTAAGTGAGGATTTGCCCTGCATACCCCGTCATCAAAATTTGAGTCGTAAAAGAGGGAAAAAAAAGGAACATGATTTTTACTATGTCTTGTTCATGCTGTCTATTGACGAGATGACAAAATCCATTCCAAAATGATCCATCGATGACGTCTTTCCGTTCCTTGGTTTTTTTAAAGTGGGCGAGAGAGAGAGTTGTGTGTCTGCGATAGCTGGCTTTTTTTTTTTGTCGTTTAGATTGTTTTATTCCCCACAGATTCCTCATCTGGTATCTGTTGTGCTAACGTAGAGCCAATAACAATCCTTGGAAGCACATGGCTCTCTTGACCTTGGGAAGGGGAAGTCGGAAGTGCAATAGCATACTGCAATAAATACATATTTTGCGACGACGACGGATCATTCTCCCGATGATAACGTTGAACAGACAAAGGCTAATTTAATAAAAAAATGGAGAGAGGTAAACATGAGTTGAATGGACCATGAATTAAAAGATGTTTTCTTTCTCTCTCTCTTTCTTACTTGGACTTCTCGGTTATCAAGCGGCAGTGTATGTTGATGCGAGTTATTCACAAGAACATGATACACAGAAGATAGCGGCACTGCATCCTGTGGTGCTGCACCATCCATTGCTATATCAGATTCGGCACCGACCTGGCCCTGTCTTCGTCGACGGACACACCATTGAAACCAGGACCGACCAAAAGCCATGCCAATGACTAGCAGCAGCATACCGAAGACAACAAATATAACGATGGTGACAATCGTGGCCGTACGGCTGGGGTTGACAAACGAGTCTTCCGGCCGTGTACGGTTGACGGCAGTGGGTATCGTGTCGATCGTCAAGCTAAACTGAAGATGTGTACCGTTTAGTTGATTATTGTTTTCTGTGTAAAGACGGTAGACATAGTAGCCGCTAAAGCGGCGGCGATCAAGAGCAGGAAACTGAACACGTGGACTAGAGCCACTCAGTGGCTCAATGGCTCGCTTCGATCGGTTAGTAAGTTGGCTCATGTTGAAAGACAAGTCGATGTTGCCGTTTTCTTGAAAAATAATAGGTTGGATATAGACATTGTTACTACCTTGCCAAATGTTTAACGTTTTGAAATAAATCGTCGCGTTCGGATCCGCCGGTAAAATAGAGAAATAAATATCAACGTCGGGCTGATCAATAAATGTCTTAAAGTTCATGGATTTGCCGGAGGGAAGCAATCCATAAAATGTCTGATTAAGAGCCAACGAATGACCTAGAAATTAAAAAATTTCAAAAAGCGTTCAATGCAATGGCATCTACAGGGGTCTGACTTACGAAATGGGCACGAATCTGTTTCAAGTGCGCTGTGCGGATTTGTTTTGATCGCTTCCTGACATGTGCCCGAGACAGGTATGGCTATATCGGCTTTGACAGTGTCAAAAACGCACATGTCATCACAGTAGGAACAATAAGGTCGAAGCAGACAATCTTTTTGAAAATGAAGTCATTCGGATATAAAAACGGTTTCTTTTTTTTCTTTTACCTTCACAATCGTTGTAATTGCTGCACCATCGGATAGCTAGACAACAGATCCATCCATCAGATCAAAAAAAAAAGTAGTTGGCCTTAATTTTTTTTCTCTCTTACGTTACCTTTGCATTGAGCTAGTTCAGTCTGATTTGTATTGGTTGACGGGAGAGGAAAACTGTACATGTCTCCCAAGTCAAAACCGTTGAATCCACCGAGTACCCAGGCCGTACGATCCCTGACAATCATTGAATGACCCATTCTTTCTTGACCAGGTTTGGTTAATCCATGGATTGTCTCATCCTTTGTCCATGTTCCACATGCTAAAAGTTCAAGGGGTTATGAGAAGTAAAGCAACTACCTTTCTTTTTTTTTTTTACCAAAATCGTAAATGTCTCGATCGGCATAAAAACAAATATTGTTATGCCGCTCGTCCACGTTACTATCGTTTGGACGCTGACCTCCAACAAACACCGCCGAATGGTCATTTACCATAGCGACTGTACCATAGATACGTCCATTGTACATCTGCTGAATCTGTCCAAGAAACCATAGGCCACTAGGTATATGGTATTGAAAGATACAATTATCTCCATTCTCACGTCGACCGCCAAAATAATAAATTGAATCCGTTTCATCATGGTAGACACCTGTCGCAGCAACGGCGCCGACACTGTTCTGGCGGAGATCGCTGTTCCAAGTCAGAGTAGCTACATCTCCTATATAAGCAAAAAAAAAAAAAAAGGGCCACAAGCAGGTATGACTTACCCATGTCGAGAACATAGATGCTGCGCGATATGTAGGAATTGACGGACGGGTCGGAACGATAACCACCAAATACAAAGAGATAGGTGGATTGGTTTTTTAATGTTACAGCGGTTGATGTGGGTTGAACAAGCAGTGGTGGCGGTCTGTTGACATAACTCACTTTGGTCCAATTCCAAGACACTGGATACTTTTTTGATTAACAAAAAAAAAAAAAAGATGATGAATTCACTTTTTTTTAAATTGTCCTACCTGGATCGAGTCTCCATAAATCATTGAGTTCTATACCCAAAACTGTCTGACCACCATAAGCATAGATGGAATGATTGTAGAAAAAGAGCGTTTGACCATAACGTGGTGTTGGTCGTGTAGGTGAGCGGTCAGGAGGAACTGTCCAACTCATATTGGCTAATTGAAAGGATATGGTTTACTATGAAAGATCTGAAGACGGGCATCGACACAAGAAAATGAGATGCTCTCTGCTCATTTTTTCCCTGCTTACCAAAATGGAACTCTAGTAAACTGGGAGTTGCCAGGCCATTCAAAGTGATGCCACCAGAAACAATCATACTGTCATGTTTTTCATAGTACACGGCCGCATGACGACTACGTGCGGTGAACTCATTCTTCCCGTGGCTCGCAACTGTTGCATGCGTTAATCAAGCATCTTAGCAAATTGAGTTGATTCACCTTGTGCACAGGTTGAACCCGTGTAGCCTGTCTCGCACGTACACGTTCCATTTTTGCATTTTCCGTGATCAAATAATTCACAAGCCTCGCAATGATCTAGAGATATAATACATGAGCCCCATCCCCATGCAAAGATCAATGGATCCTTCTCTAACCAATGGCTGAATAGGTTGCTTGAAAAGTCTTCATGTAATTTGTTTCCGCAGCCGTTAGCTTGAGTGTTAATGACGAAGATGTGCTGGAAATGATGGTATCATTGTAACCGTCGCGTTTTCCACAGAGTTTGGCAAGTACTGTAGACGAAGTATCTTGCCCATCATAGATCATCAAGAAATCATATCTTTTTTTTTTGGTTTGTATGTTATACATATACATATATATATATATATATATATATATATATGTTACTCCTGAATGAAAAAGATAAAACAAAAAAAAAAGAAATACGTACCCACATGCTAGATCGAAGTAATTAAATGAAACTTTTATGAGACTATTCGGGTTCAGCGCAGTAATTGTCCATTGGCAGGGTATTTTGTTACTATTTGTGGGCATCCTTGTTTTAGTACACGCATCCACTTAGGCAATTCTTCTTCATTTTTCTTTTTTCTTTTTTACCTGCCTGTAGTTCGTTAGTGTCAGCATCTCGGGAAGAGTAGTGGCAGAAAGAGTTTGATGGTCTGAACATGTCATGAGGTCAACTTGATTATACAATGATGAGGAGAGACTGGGTATGACATGATAAGCATTTGCAGCATGAATAGAGGCAAGCAGAATGGAGCCAATAGTGAAAACAAGCTGCAAGACCCTTGTCATGGTCGTAGTCTCTTAATGTTTTCTGATTCAGCGGAATCGTAACGGAAAAGTAGAAAGAAGAAAAAAAGATAAAAAGGAAGAAAAAGGAATAAGTCGAAATTGCAGTGTTGCACAAACTTTTTGAAAACCAACGCCATGTTCAATTTTGTTTTTGTTTTTTTTTAGGTTTAGTTGGTCATTACAGCGAAGAGAGAGAGAGAGAAAACAAACAAGAAATAAGAGAGTTGATTTACAAGGAAAGATAAGGGGATAGATGTTGTCTCAATATATAGATATGAGAGAAGGAAAGAAAGAGAGATGCTTTTTGAATTTTTTTAGTCGTCGGCATGGAAAATGGATGGAGACGAAGCATTCGAGGCAATAGACAGATTATCATCATCATCGTCTTGATCCATGTCAATAGAAATATCGTCATTTTCTTGATCTTCTTCCTCTGACTGGCGTTTTGCATCCATACTGACTAGGATGGCAGCGGCTTCCAACATCTGAACCTGCTGATGTTTGGTAAGCAACAGCTTACTTGTCAGTTCCCACTCTTCAGAATGTTCCCATCGATGCTTTGCCAAACAATTGGGATGTTTATAGACCTTGCCGCATTCCTCACAACGATGGGTCTGATTGATGTTTTTAGGTGATTCAGATAATACACGGCTCTTTCGAATAGCCTCGGAAGGCCGACGATGACGGATCGTACGACCACCAGTAGCAGCAGCAGTAGCAGTTGATACTGGACCAAGTAAAGGTGATTCTGGACGGGGAGAATGCGAAGGTCGACGAAGAGAGTGAATAGGGATAGGCGACGAATGGTCGATCGTATAATTTTCAGGGAGCGACGTGGAAAAGTGTTGAAGCGTCAAAGCACTGAAATGAGTAGGTAATGAGTCTCTGCGAAGGTTAGCTAGCAACGACTCGTCTTTAAGACTAGTGCCTATCGTCGGCTGACGTTCATGTGAATCCTTGGCTTCATCACCACAAGATGAATTAGGTGGTGAAGGTAAGTTGATGGGGACGCTAAGCTTGTCCTTTTGTTCACGCAACTGGAACGTAAGTGACGAAGACATACTAGAAACAAAAGAAGGAAATAAAGAAAGAAAAAAAATTATAATAGAAAGAAAGAAAAAAAGTTAGAAGCGGCTATTATAAAAAGAGGAAAAAAAAAAAAAAAAAAAAAAGGAAAAGGGGCTCTTAAAAAAAAAGGAAAAAAAAAAAAAAAAAAAAAAGGTACAGTGAGTTCTTCCTATAAAAAGAGAGGATGCGGAGTTTCGTATGTGGAGGAAACTTAAGGATCTCACAGAAACAGACCGAAATGGATAGATAATCCTTCACTAACGATCCTTTTACATAGCAACTCACTAGGCAACTCTTTCTTCTTCTTTCTTTTTCCTCTCTCTTTCTCTCTCTCTCTCTCTTCATTCTCTTCTCTCATCATGTATCCATGGCTACAGAAAACTGTAGGAAAAAAAGAAAAAGAAAATACAATATTTGTGGGGAAGGGAAATGAGAAGAGGGGGGCCGCTGTTGGGGGAAAGCCACACAACTTTTTTTTTCTTCTTTTCCTTGCGCCATTCAAAAATGGATGGAACAGGGTCACGCGATCCCCTGGATGCTTCCAAAGCGACACAGATTCAAAAGTTCCAGGATGTAAGTTCTCGTGGGGTTGGAAAACAAACATCATCACGTGTATTATAATGTGTCTTGGTTTTCTTTTGTCTTGAGCTCGTCCTTCATTATCCATGATAAAAGTCCCCGTATAGAAGAACGAATACTGGTGTTGTCCTTGTATATAGCCTCCAGGACAACCATTGCCGAAAATGCAAAAGTAAGGGTTTCCGCAGCCTCAGCACCCATGGATTCCCACCAACGTCCACGTTGAAGTGGTCCGAGTAAGCGTTCCGTAAAAGAATAGAGCGCTCGAGGAACAACATACAAAGCCATTTCTCCGCGGCGGTGCCTTGTCTCAATTAATAACGACAGTCCACAAAGTGCCGAACCCATCAGGGGCGCAAGTGTGTCATCTAGTCTTGTCTGATTGACGCCAAGTAACTGATGCCCTATGCGTGTTCGTACAAGACAAACAGAGTACCATATGATCGTAATAAATGCAGCTAAAAATGTCGAAGACCGAATCGATGCTTTCAAGATACGTAACAGACTGCTCAGAGGTGCATTCCGCAACTGTGAGGGTCGGAAGAGTACAGGTGGGACTAAATGAACAGCAAGGTATAACTAACATGTTATTTTAGACGAGATGATGAAAAAGTTTACGCCAACGTCTTACTGGGAAAATCTGAATAAACCCTTTGATAAATCGGCTGGTACCATTGGTTTCGCAGGTATGTCCTGGATGGACGAGCCGACAGGGAATGCGGCCATTGATAGGGTCACCCAGCTCAGGAGAAAGTCCAAGCTCTACACAGTAATCACCTAGAATATGGGCCATACCCGTATCTTTCTATATCTTGGCGTTAAATCGCTTTCGACTTTTTTGCTTAGGAGTCCTTACGCCGTAAATCCATTCTTTGCTCCGTATCGCACGAAGCGCCTCTAAAAGACGGGGATTCATATCTGCCATTTTGGTAATCCAGCTGGCATACGATCTAACGGAAAAAAAAAAAGAAAAAAATTAGCTCATATTCTCTTTCTTCTTCTTCTCCCCCTTTTCCTTTTCCTTTTTTGTTTTTGTTTTTGTTTTTTTTACTTTGGTAAACGGGCGGGTTCGTAGAACCAGGAAAACATAATTTCCGTGCATGCAATAGTAAATACGCCCACGCTACCGTAGTCAAGCATCCAAGGCGGGACGTGTTTTCGTATAACGGATGATTCATAAGCGCGATGAGCAAACACATCCAAGCCTCGGACAAGGGAAAAGAAAGTCAAATCCAAAGTTTTGGTATTTGGAAATGCTCGACGGACCGTGAACATGGTCAATGCGGCGGATAAGAAAATGGCCGCGCGCTGACTAACCCTCGTTTTCGGTTTCTCGGTGGAATTCTTTGTCGCGACACGAATAGAATGATTCAATGCATAGGATAAAAAACGATGACCAGCCAAGGCGCCTGCAAGTAGATACGGCAAACCATTCTGCGATACACTTTTTACAAGCACGCGCCGCAACTCAAGAAGAAAGCGCTTTTGTGGTGCGCCTTGCTTGGCGCTGACAACCTTGAGAGCCAATCCGACGAGAAGCGGAAGTGTCGTCATACTCCAACCTAGACCATAGGCTTTCAGGGCCGTCATTAAAGCAGGTTGTAGTGATGGCGGGAGATGGGAATGTCGCACCCATTTGGCCAAACGTGTCTCCATGTCCGGCGCCATTGATTCAAAAACAAAAGAGAGAAAGAGGAAGAAGAAGCTAAGAAGAAAAGAACCAAGAGATTCCTGTCAACTTCGTGTCACCAACCCATATGAAAATTGGGATATGAAAAAAGAAAAAAAATAAGGCTAACGTCAGCGCTTTATTTCCAGTAATTGAAGTACTTGTCACCATAAGTGCGCATATCCTGGCTTAAATCGTCCCATTTGGTATGCGGCTGGCCAGTTGAGGGATCAATCTGCTTTACATTCAACTGGCGTTGTCGATCGTCCCGCAACCATTTGTAACAGAGAATAAGGAGCGGAGAATCCAAGATCCCATGACTGCGGTGGTACTCCTTGATGCGATCCAGTTCTTCAAAGTGCTTCATATCGTTGAGAGAGAGAACAGTACCGTCAGCCACATGGGCTACGTGTGTAGGCCATGTACCAATACCTATAGTAACGGATCAATGCACAATGAATTTATCAAACTTCCATTTTTACCGTCGAAAATATGAGTGGCATAGATCTAACAACAAGAAGCGTGAGTACACAAATCAAGATGAATCAAGATCCTATTTTTTCTTTACTAACAATCGTTGCACCACGTCCATCCGTCTCTTCCCTGAGAAAGTCGAGGAAATCGGCGCGGACGAGAACATCGAGATCTACCGTGACTTCATCTAGTAGCAGAAGTTGCCAGGGCTGCAGCAAGCCCATAACAAGTTGCACACGACGACGTTGACCTACATGCTATCAATCAGCTCGAGGATCGATAGATCTGTCTATCTGTACCATCCGATACTTGGTGTAATCGCCATGTTATATCTACATCCAGCACTTGTAGCAAACGTTGTGTACGCTCTGGCCATCGTGAACTTCCCATACTGCGCAACAAGTACTCCACTGTCAAGTCCGAGCGCACCACTGGGTTGTTTGCCCATTCTGTGCCAAGATAGGTGACGCCCTTTGTTGTTCACATGCTATCAATAGGAAGAAGAAGAACAACAAAGGTATGTTTTTTACCTTGGGTGCGTCGAGAAATGCACTCTTTCCAAGTACTTTCACATCGCCTTTCACCAACCGTTTTCCAGCTAGAATGCGCAGCAATGTCGTTTTGCCTGCGCCATTAGCCCCCACCAGAATACAGCGGCTGCCGGGTTTCAACTGAAGCGAAAGGTCCTGCAAAATTGCAGGTCCTCCGTAGTCAAAATTGAGATGACGGACCTCCACCGACGTGTCGCAAGATTGCTCAGACATGACAATGAAGAAAAGTATTTACCTTCCGACACAAAGACACGCCCACTTGCGGAGCATGAGAACGCTTTGCTGCTTTTCGTTAATCTTTTTTATTTCTGTTTCCGCTATGGGCAGAAATTTCGCCAAATACGAACGCACACTCATTCACTCATTCATTCATTCAACCTATAATGATATATAAGACTATTTGTCCTATTGATAAGCTGTGATGATAAGAAATCACGTCATTTTGTGTGAAGAATATCAGCAGAAATAAATAAAAAGATTTAGCATAGTGAAAGATCTGATAATTGGAATGCATGAGGCATGTATTTGATTGAAAGTGGTACTCGAGATAAGAGACAATTTTTTTTGCCTGGGGTCCAAGGATTTCATGCGGGAGGAACAAATTCAAAAGGGAGGCATTCGAGCGGCGGTCAAACTTTTTTAATGTTCTGTTACTGCGATGATCTGCAAAGGGAAGCAAAAAAAAAACACGTTCCGTTATGCTAAGTATGTACCCTGTCAATGCAAGCTATACTATACAGAGATTTGATTGTCAATTTCAAAGTATTTGACTAAGTTAAGTCAAGGGATAGCAAGGTGCGTATCAAGCCAGGTTGTTCAGGGGACATTGACACTTGCAGTACGCAATGCCATAAATGGACTTGACAAGCAACGCTGGGAACGTAGGTATGTTATTCACATGGCTGAACACTTTGTAGTCACGGCGATGAAGCGTCCCTCAGCCTGTTTCTAATTCAATTGACTGAGACTTAACAAATCATTTTGCGTCTACTAGCATTATTTCATTCCCAGTGCAAGAAGGATGGAACTCATCACGCGCGGTTTAACCATCGTCATTCTATTCAGACGGATAGTAATATCCGAGGAAGAAAATATAAACTTTATCAACATGTGGTCTGCGCTTTTTAAGTTGGTGCTAAAGAGACGTTATACGAGTTCAACCCACAAGAAAATTATTGTTAAAGACATAGCGGGTCGAACCATCCCTGAAAGGTAAAGTACCTGAACAAAAGGGGGAGGGAGGACTTTGACAAGATACATATTTCCTAATTGACAGTAAAAACTCTTTCACTTTCATAGAATGGCAAATTGATAAACGATGGTCTCTTTGGGATGGTCTGGGTCCTTTATCTAGGCACATGTACGGCGGTTCTTGTCAAGTTTTTCTTTTTTGGTCGGAAGATTGGAACGTTCAATTGCCAATGATAAGTCTACGATCGGGTGACACCGACGCACCGGAAATAGTACAAAGCCTCTCCGCCCCTGGTGGGAAATTGGGATTTTCTTTTGAAATAGATAAGTTCCTGGGAACACCGAGTTTCAAATGAACGGGATTAGATCGGTTAGTGTACCGAAAGAAGAATAATACGAATGATTATCTCATCTCTAATAGAGAGAATCATCTTATGGTCGAATCAGGAGCAAGAAAGAGTGTGATCCAGGTTCAATTCTTAATCAACAACGTACTGGTTTGTTTACTCTTTCAGGTTGTGGTGTGAGGTTCCAGTTCTAAAAGGAATCGCATGACAGAGAAAAGGAGATGGTTGTACAATTAACTTTTTGATATTTGAGACAAAACTAAAAGTTTGTATTGTCCGCATGATAACCTCCTTTTTTCTGTATAATGTGTATATTCTCTCATCATCATGATTATTCAAAAAGGAGATCGTCGCTCGTCTGATTAAAAAAGCAGGAACTAGACAAGTGCCCAATCACATTATTGTGCTGCTTTCTCACACAAACAAGCGTGACATATTTGGGGTCGGCATGTATCAATTTTTTTCGTTTTTTAATACAAAAAGGTGAAAAACTAAGTTATGTACAAAAAAAAAAAAGACTTCCCTTATTTTTTAATGGGTACATTGACGAAGTCGATCAAATGCTTGAACTGCTTCGAATTCATCGTGAGTTAAGTATATATTGGGTTCAACTGGATTACAAAGCTCGGCCACAGACAATCGGCGCCGCTTATGATGACACATATCGTCATCATCGGATACAGGGGAAACAAGTCCACCTGAAAACGTGTGATCTTCTTTGGTCTCGACGCACAGATCCGGTCGTCGTTTTCTAGTCGGAGGTAACCAACGTTCATGTGTAACCCGGTGTTCTTGCTGTTGTTGTTGTTGTTGTTGTTGTTGTTGTTGTTGTTGCTGTTGTTGTCTTTTTCTACTTGATGAACGTGTTGCAAGGTTCGGTCGCTCTCGTTTTGGCCGATGAGTTTGTGTATGCTGCATCATATTATCGAATCGACTAAACATTTTTTCACATTCGGGAACAACACATTTGAACGGTTTCTACAATAAGAAGAAAAAAAAAGAGCTCAATCATTTAGTGAAAGCCCTCATGGTATTCAGAAAAAAACACATACTTCTCCTGTATGTTTACTAAATAATAATAATAATAAAGAGGAAGAAGAATGAATAACATGGCAATAGATAGAGGCCTCTCTCTGTCTCTCTTTTCCTTACCGAGCATGTCGAGCCAGATGTTCACTACGAGTAAATACCATACGACAATCACCAAAGCCAGTACACTGAAAAATTTTTGGTTGTACGTGTCGAGAACGTTTTGTGGAAGGCATAAGAAGAAAAAGAAATGTAACAAATCAAAAATGGGAATAGTCGAGTTTTTATAGCATCAGAAAAAAAAAAGGAGCAAAGACAGACTCGCACACTCACACAGTCGCACGCACGCGTGCACGCGCGCGCGCGCACACACACACACACGCACATACATATACACATACACACACACACACACACACACACACGCACACACAGGCACGAGTGAATGTGCGGGATGGCGGGACGAGCGACCATGCGAGTATGCTCACAATAAAAAAAAAATCACACCGTTCCTCTATCTAGCTGGGATTGAATAGGTAATGACAATAGATAGCAACCTTTTTGAAAGTCAGGTTTGACATACTTTTTCGGTCATCGTAGAAAGGAAAGAAACCAGAAAAAGGAGTAAAAGATGAAAAAAAAAGCGTACATAATGGTAACTTGTTACACTTCCATATCACCTAGCACCAAGTGATCTTGATAATGACTAAACAAGAAGTCTGTCAGAAATCGGACTTCCTCTTCCCCTATCTTTGAAACTTACTCAACATCAAAACCATCCTCGTCATCGGGTGATGCGTTCGCCATACTAATCAGCTATCATCAGCACCTTTTAAATCGATGCTCCTTTTCAGATACCTTTCATTTTTGACGGTAAAAAACACCATGCGCTTCAACTTGCGATTAAAGAAAAAATAATTCATTGACCACCTGCAAAGAACCAATTTTTGTGTTAAGTAAAAAGAAACCCCTTTTAATAGAAGCTTACAAGTAGCCTTCTTCGTTCATTGGGTCATCGTCAATGGCGGGATTGTAGCTATAAACGTCACAGCCATGTAACTCGACAAGTTCATCCAAAATATCCCATAACCTAAGCATTCCGTTAATTAGGCTGTTTCTCTAGATTTTTACTTCATCTTACCGATAATGATTGACGATCACATCGTTGCCAAGGTTAAATAACGTTGTATTAACTGAATTCATAACGAGATCCAAGGATGGTAACTTTGTAAATTGGTCGGGTCGGATATCTGCAAAATCATGTTCCGGAAATGAGGCATTCAGTGTTGCCAGGAGATAGAAGAAGGTTCGGCGTGGCGTTGCTTCATCCAGTCGGCCAAAAGGAGAAATAATTTGGGGATCATCTGGCGATATCGATCCAGGCATCAACAGGTCCACGTTATACTTGTTCTCTAACTGACGAAAGAGTTTCTTATCCGAACCAGCCGATTTGCCTATTCCACAGTTTGAGTCCAACGACCTCTCATCCTGACATTTCACTCACAAGAATAAGCTTCCACCCTTCCGGTAAGTAAGCATTCCGCGGTCTCCCACCGGAATGCAGTGTTTAAAACATCGAGGGAATCGACTTCGAGAAACTTCATGATGAAAAGCGAGAAAAAAGAAACCAAAGAAAAAAAGGAAAGAGTTACCAGCGGCCCTGGGGGGAAATGGCCCCCCACGCTGTCGGCCACATTTCTGTCGCTCTCTCTCTCTCTGCCCTCTCTCGTTCGTCCCCCAACCGCACGAGGTCGTCAGCTGATTTTACCAAAAAAAAAAAAAAGATCCTGAATGCGGGGAGAATATTCAACCGGAGTACCCAGATTCACACGACCAAAGCGGTGCTCAAGGAATTGCGCTTCTACAGGGCGAGACTGTAGAGCTCGCCGTTCAGGAAAGTATAATGCATTATCTATCGTGGATAGGTTTCTCTTGGAAGAACTGCAAGGTCAGCACCTGGTCTGAATTACAGAGTTTGAAATTTGGTGGGAAGTTAACATTGAGGGATTTCTGTAGTTTCTTCCTTTTTTTTTGGCATGTGGAAAATACAACACATTGTTCGTTCAATTTCACATTGACAATGGCTGTAATTTAGTGGGTATGAAACTTGGTTGAGCAGCACTATCAGGAAAAAGA
The DNA here is from genome assembly GCA_000697055.1 of Saksenaea vasiformis B4078. NCBI lineage: Eukaryota > Fungi > Mucoromycota > Mucoromycetes > Mucorales > Saksenaeaceae > Saksenaea > Saksenaea vasiformis. Next base: position 84,669 of record JNDT01002218.1, on the reverse strand, counting down.
AAAAAGGAGAAACAGCCGTCGCTACATTACCCACTAGAAAACAAGACACGCTTGTCGTCTAACGCCATAGCAGTAAAAAACGATTATGATAAGCAAGACTTAACGGGGTCCCGTTTTCTATGAATAGATCATTCATGATAGCTGAATGAAAACGTTGCTTGGCGTCCTGTCTAAGGTCTGAAGTTTGCCCACGGGGACGCTTCTTATGGATTTGGACCAATCATCATTGCAGCACTGAACATCCGCTCTCGCAAATCTGCTATTTTATTGGATATGTTTCTTTCTTCTTCCCCTTCTTTTCCTTTTTTTTCTTGTTTCTGCTTAAACATCCAGGGTATCTGGTTCGACCGGAATGTGCACGGATACAATCGGCCGCATATTTTTCCAATTCCGCTCAGGTTCGAGGCGATCACGCAAAGTGAACTCGTTGTCTCTGGGAATTGCAACATAGACGGTAGATGGTGGTAGATCCTCAGAGTCGGTTAGCCGCGACGAATCACGTGTCATCTGCTCTTCTTGTTCTTCTTGTTCTTGTTCTTCTTCTTCTTCGTCCTCCTCTTCGTCGTCTGATGTGTCCCTGACAATAAAGCCTGGCAATATGTTCGCTATTTACGAAATACAAGATCCTCCCTTCTTCTTTACCTTTGGTTTTACCGTCAACAACCATGCAGACAGTATGATGATCATCTATCGCGCTGTTTTCTGCTCTACCCTGCTTTTTGCGAGGCATCTGGCGCTGCAGTTTCAGTCAACGATTTGACCATCGGAGCACTTACGTTGAGGAAGTTTTTTTGCCGAACGGTTGCGAGAAATTGCCGTATTTCCTTGGCACGACGAACTTCAGTCATCCACTTTTTGCCATGCCTAGGATGGTGCTGCATTCCCACAAGAATGCATACTAAACTTGTATAGCTATTCGTTCTACTCTTAAATTTCAAATAGCTAAGCAGTGCTTTCTTCGTTATTGGAAAAGGATCTCCATCGATATACTGGCTAGCATAACGAATATAGCTTGCTAGATTGCGATTGCCCAGAGCAGATCCATTGCATGTCAGGTCCATTCTATCGAGAAGAGAAATTTCAAACACACGCGCTATGCAAATTTTAAAACTCAGACTACGTAGATGTTCGAATCGGGGAGGAGAGATGGAAACATAGATTACCAGCAAACATTCGTATAGCCGCGCCATAAACATTACCCAAATCAATCATTCCAGGTTAAAAAGACATGATAATAACGACCGAGATGGAACAGCTGACGCCAACTCAATAACCATGCACATAACGTGAAGTTCTATAGTGCATCAATACAAGGCGCAATCTATCATGTTGACTCCCCGCGGGACTTTCAGTCATTGTAAGAGGCACCTACCGTTTTATCTAAATAGCTAGATGAAGGTAGCAAATGTCATTTTCATGTTAACTGGATTGTATTCTTCAAAGCACCTCCATTTGAGCTTTGTTTATCCAGATAGGAATAAAGATTATCCAGTCTTCACTGGAGAAACTATAAGCAGGTTGGCTCAACGTAGGTGATAAATTGATGGGGACAAAAGAATGCTGTTGGTCCTGTACGTATTATTGAATCTCTTTCGGATGTAGCATCCTCTAAGTTCCATCCTATCCAAGAACCGCTTGACGTGACGAAGGATTGACATCCTTACCGGGATGTGTTTATGAAAGAACAGAGCCAAAGAAGAAGAAAAAGTGAAATTCATGCGTCCCTTTAAATATGGATCATTTTGGGTGGAACCTTCCCTTATCTTGAGACACTTTTACTGCTTCCGGTGGGATTACTGAGAAATCCATCACTAGAGCACCACGATGCAAAATTCAGGTTATCCAGGCGCGAAATATTCCTTGGATTAACGCACAATGAACCACTTCTCAGTGCCAAGACGTCTCACTTCTGGCGCAAAAGCTATTCAATTTGAACATAACGTTTATTTGACGCAAAGTCTCATTCAAAATCCTTTATTTTGATATTTCCTCTGTCCAATCCCTTCGCTCCCGTATACAGTTAGGTGCGTTACGGTAATAACAAGCAGGATAAATGTAGTGTCTTATCATAGCTATTACTTTAACCAACACAGAGCTCTTTGACACTCCCAGGACCCCTTCTTAGCCTGAGCTAAGACGTCATTGGCATGTTTTCTCATTGCTTCCTTGTTTTCCAGTACTGAACAGTCTTTCACTGCCGGCATAGTGTAGCATAGCCTTTCATACTCTCTCTCTGTTTTTGTAAAGAGATTGTCATACGATAAAATAAGCACTGGGGCACTACCATAGGTGTATTTCACGGCAGGGAAAAATAACAATCGTTTGTTGTTTGCATTGGTCTGGTCCTGGACGCAGTGAATGGGTCCAATATCGCCTTTCGCAGTATAATCATCACCAGAGTAAAAGTGACGAATCGTGGATCGTCTGCCCTGAGAGACGTCCAGCTCTTGCGGAAAAAGATCCCTCCAGGACGCGGCTTGTCACTGGATGCTTTCCAGATAGCGAGGCCATTCGCTCCAATGTAAGCCGCCCCAAGGATAAACCCAACGAACGCGTTGGTTGCCACGAAGAAGGTAACCGAGAAGATGACAAGTCAACTCCTTGAGAAGGGTGAGAAGCGAAAGCATCCACACAATAACACTTTTATACCCTTACGAAATACGCCAAGGTAACGGTGTGTTGGGTAGTTCATGCCAGCAAATCTTCTCGTCCTCTAGATTGCTGCAAGCATAAGTTGTGCTTGATCATGCAGTGTCCTTATGTTAAGGTGAAAATGCATCATGAACTGTAGCTTCTGTAGTCATTGCATCTGTGAAGCCAGATAGCATGTAACTAAACTATGTACAGGAGTGGGCGCTTTCTTTTTTACATGTAGTAAATAACCACAAACGCCACCCAATGGTTTTATTTTTGCTCCTAATTAACGTTGACCTCCATTGGCAGTATCAGGGCGTCTTCGGGAACATACATGCATCTGGTAGTTATGCCTGTGTAAGCAACTGCAAATCTCTATGGTATTGCAGGTACTCTCTGGACGTACCACCTCCAAATAAAACTAAAGTCACATAGAATTGCTGTAACGCTCCGTAGCTTAACCTTCTGTGGAAACGCCATTTGAAATGTAACTCATAACTCCACGGTGTATTCCGAGAAAAAATAGCCTCATCCACAACCTCCTGAAGGTGACACGGGAAATTGAGGTGTCATTTCCCAAAATGAAAGCGAGGGCTGTGGTGCCGAAGGCACGGGTATCGCACGAAATTGACTGTGTCAAAATAGATGTTCAGATGGTTGACGACGATGAGGTGTACGATGTCGTAGTGGCTCTTTAAACCGTGCTTTATTGGTCCATACAAGATAAAATAAATGACCTTCTCTTCCACTACCAGCGTTTCTAAGCTAAGTTCTGATTGAGTTCTGTCTTCGCGCAAGGTGTTGCGTTCTGGATATGAATAGGCGCAGGAATGCACGGGAGTGCGCGTGGACAGTATAGTTTGTTGTTGATTATAGCTAAAAGCAACGTTTTTGAGTACGGTTTTTCTGGTTCTCTGATAATAAGGGTAAATCTGCGAGTTTGTCCTGATTTTCCTGGAGAACGACATCTGGGGCTTGTAAGCGTTCAATAGATGTGCGAGACCTTCACATAGTCGCTACTGTACACTCAACAAAAGTATAGTCTCGACCTGCAGAACATGTGGAAACGAAACTTTCCGTCCGTCTCCAGTTCAGTATGTAATCAATGAGCAGACACACATGCCAGGTCTCCAAATCTTCTACTGGTGGCGTTCTAACGGTTGAATATCCAATTTAGGTTCCCACGGATTAGGTACTCGGAACACGGAGCCAATTGCCATTGCCGTGAGTTTGTGACATCCATATGAATGCGACTTACGTGCGACAAAAAGGCTATAGATTATATTGCTGAAAATTGACCGCAAACTTTTATAGCTGGAAGTCTTGTTATAAGAAGGTAGCCTGAATCGCAATAGGGTAACGGAACAGAAATCGTGGACAATTAATCGCTCATGTGATGAGTTAGTATCGGGATTGGTGGCAGCTTTGTACCGTTGTCTGATTGAGAGATCAGTATACTCGAGGTTCCACCAGATGTTGAATACTGAATGTTTTCAGATTTTGCGAGCACTAGAGGAAAAAGGCATCGTCAATCACATGTTCATGGGGAAATAAAATATCTACCTGGCTGGAATCGAGGAAATTTCTGGTAGGAAGATGTACTGGAATCAAGGGGTGGCAGACGTTTGCATAAAGGCAGGCTGCTGCCACATGCCAGTGGATATTAGAGGTAGACACACAGCTACGTACTTTGTACAATGTGCGCAGACATCAGATCATTTGTCTCAAGGAAGCTACAAGTGTGTGTAGATTTAGCAGGATATCTGGACACCTACCCGTCGTCGCTGGCCTCTGCTGAAAACATATCTCGTCAATCAAAGACCACCAGAGATGTAGAAGGATTGCGACCTTTTTTTATTTCTCATTTGGTAGACCAACGGTCTTGTTTGACAACAACTATAGGGACTGTTCTTTGGTCTCTGATGCCAAGTAAGCTTATCAAACTTTTTTAACAACTGCTAGAGCATGTCTGTAGATGATACTAGTGCAGCAATATATGTCGCTGCTATACTCAAGTAAATCAGCTATATGTCAATATCATGTAGATGTTTGCATTTGGAAGACGCGACATTTATTTTTGTGAATCGAATAGTTTACTGTTTAAGGTTGATATCCTTTTCAATCAATTGAGCAGCAATAGGATGATAGAAGTTCTTGTGTTTCAGATAGGTCGATGTGGCCAAGTCTGCACCGTTCTTGGCGCGGTAGAGAAGGCGGTAGAGAGGACGAACGAACTTCATGCGGCCTTGGGCTGTCACAAACTCGACCACATGAGGATAGATAGGCTCATAGCTTGTCATCAAACAAAGCTGCTGCCATCGGAAACGCACATCGGCATTACGGATAGGGGTCATCGCGTACAACTCATCCATCTTTTCGATCAGATGGTGGGGCAAAGGTTCACAGTCTGTAAGACGTTCAAGGAAAACGACTATAGTGTGCTGTCAGAGAAAACTCCTTTACTCGAAATCGCGCCAACTTACTCTTTTGAGTTGCGGTAAAGGTTTCAACATCCTTGCTAGAGAAACCAGATAAATCTGTCTTGTCACGCGCCTCATCCCATCGCTTGGCAAGATCGTAACAAGCATCGGCCAGCGTTGTGTCGAATCTGGGATCCACCGGGGGCATACCTGTGCCATTGATCCACTTATCAAAATCAATTGTGTTCAACTTTTCCACCATCTCTTTGCCATGATGCTCTTCAAAGTAAGAGTACAGGTGTGATTTCCAGTCCTCCGAGGTAATCGATTTCGAGGCAAACTTTTCCACATGAGCCTTCATGTAAGGCTCAAAGATGGCAGGACCACCCACCACCTTCTCGATATGGTAGAGCAAATTAAATCCCTTCTCTATTATAAACCGGTTATTTTTTTTTCCAAATCCTGGTGGTTAAAGCATCTACCATAGGGAATAGAGCTGAAGTAGTCATCGGGATCCACACCGCTACTTAAATCGGGTTTTAAAACAGTGGCAGGGGAATCGTAACCAAAGAGCTCGACACTCTCCTTCAGCGCCTTCCATCCTATAAAAATGTTTAACTTCCAACCCCAAGCTATCTATCTATCTATCTATTTTGCCTACCAATGATGGAGCTGAATTGTCGTTCGGCTTCGCCATGCAAACGGCCTGTGATCTTGCGTTCAACAAACACAGTCCAGCCTTCATTCAACCAAAAGTGTTCCTGGGCACCGTCGGGGTGAGTGCCGTAAGCGATACGTTAGCTGACTTACCCAGTTCTGGGTAGTAACCAGGTTTCCCATCCAGCTGTGCGAGATTTCATGCGCGACAACGTCCACGGCGCTCTTGTCGCCTACCATATCAAAATCAGTAACAAAATACCAAAAGAGGCAAAATACAAACCAGCTAAAAGTGTTGGTGTAACAAAAGTCAAGCAAGGGTTCTAAAGAAACTGTGGTTAGTGGAACATTCTAATTACGTCATGCTCTTACCTCCATACCACCATAAGGGAAAGAAGGTGGCAATACCAACAGGTCATAACGTCCCCATTCATACGGAGTTAATAAGCTTTCACCAGTGGCAATAAATTTTTCCGTATCCTAACGCACCATGAAATCAGAATAGACAACGAAAAACTCAAAAAGTTTACCTCAAATTCCCAAGCAGCCTGATCAATCATTTCTGGTTCACACCAAACAGAGCTGCGAGGTCCAATTTCCCGACCAACAAGATTACCTGCGGCAATTGCAATCAAGTAGGTAGGGATGGTTGTACGTTGTTCAAAATTGTAGGTGGTCAGACCAGCTTCTCCAGGAACAGTAGACGTGTTCAGGGCAGACATAACAACGCGAAGAGGAGAGTTCACAGAGGCAGAGTACGTCAGCTTGACCGAAGGGGAATCCTGACAGGGAACAAAGGCACGCGCGTGGATCTATCTCGTCTCGTCAAGACAACACGCCTTCTGCTTCCTCGCACACTTACAGCCTGGCATTGCGAAAACAAATAGGGTTCCTTTTTTCCGACTGTTTGTCTAAAAACAAAACGGATGAGCGCGTGATGCATCGTTTTTCGCAAAGCACGTACTCAGGTTCCAAAAATTGAACAGCAGTGCATTTCTCAGTGGTGGTGTAGTCGATTCTCAGTTGGATCTTGGAGCCTGGTGACACGATAGGTTCAGGAAGCTTTACCGTTAACGCGGAACCCAAGCTAGGATGACGCTCAGCGACATGGAACTAATTATTTGACGCGTAAATTTTCATCCTATTTCTCCAGTAATTTGTTACCTCAAGGGGCTTGCCGTCCAGCGACACGCTCTTCAAGTCAAGATAACTGGTATCTAGCACGACCTTGTCGACATTGGCAACCAAGGTAACAAGATCCAATAAGACATGGCCAGCGATTTTCTTTTGCTTAAAGTCAATAGCCCATGCCAAGTGCAAATGGGTTGTCTGGATCTCAGACAAATTAGCCAAACTGCTGGGATCTCTTGCCGCAGACATAGTAACAAGAAAAATAAAAAACGAAAGAGAAGCAAACGCAGTTCCCGCTAATCGGTCACCCTACTGGTTTTTTGCGTGTGAAATTGGGCGCTGCTTAAAATTGTTTGTGATGGGTTGAAGCTGAGTTTTGTAACAGGGACTCATGTCTACTGAATAGTATCCATCGCTGGATGCCCCACTCGGCTTGGCTACCATATAATTAGTAATATAGATGGATTTGGTACGGAATTGCTTGATTCCGTGTATCTACTTGCTGCTCTGCAGATATCTTTACAGACGGCACTCTATGCACCGTGTTGCACGGTGTTAGCACGTCTCTCATCTTGTATAGTTCCTTTCCCAGTACTCGGCAGTCTAATTGCTTCCCAAGATCTAAACGAGATCAATATTCAGCCTTTCCCTTCTAATTTCAAGATCCTCTAATACCAAGCCTCGTAATTGTAAGAAATATTTGGCAGAACCAGTACAGAAGCATAGCGTGGGCTCTTAGTTCCTTGCTAATATCAGTCCAAAGTTATAAAGAGGGATGAATCTCTTATCGAGCTAAATCTGGCACGTCAAAAATACCTAATCTGATTAATTTCTTGCAGTGGTTGTCCCTTTCATTACGTATCGCGTAACGTTCGCAGATTTACTCATGACTCTTCCCCACCGTTCCTCGTTGACGTGGAATGGCTGATCCGTCAAGTGCTGCATCGTCCAACTTGTATAACGCCAGAGAAGTCGTTGTCTTCAGTCTTGTCTGACTTTTCTTTCTCAATGGCAAAAATTTCCTCTCCACTATTCGGATGAAAACGATATGAGCTTTGAAATTTATATTAGATTTCTTCGAGAGACCAAATGTATGGCTCTCAAGAAACCTGCTATTTTTGCAAGGTTGCTATCAGCGTGGGCGGCGATCAAGCGCAGCTTCGTACTCTGGTATTGTGTGAGCGGCACCAATGGACATGACTTCGGAGAAACGGCGAGCTCTCTTGATCGACGTATTTGGTGCAAACGCTAGAAACCGTGATAGTCAGGAACATCAATGGACAAGCTTGAATTCCGGTCTCAATCGTTTGATCTACTTAGTTGCGACGTCATGTATACCTACTGCACCTGACTTTGTGGCTGTATCTCTCAGATTGCTTATATCATGAATCGTTAGTTTGTTGCACTGGTTGTCATCTTTCATTTAAACGCACCTGAATGCTTTTGGGTTCTATGCGTTTGTTAAGCACAGAGTCGACCTCATTTGTTACATAACTATCATCACGAAGCGCCACACTTTGCCCAACGAAACAAGTTCACTCGTGAAAAGAAATAAGCATGTAGCCAATAAAAATCCATGTTCGTCTCTATTGTTGGTATGGGATGTTCATCTAGCTGGAACCACTTTCAGTTACGTTGATAGAGCCTTTAGGGTCTTACCGTTGGCGCAGTGAAGCGCCTCGTGCGAAGGATTGATTGTTTTAGAATGAAATTCAGAGCCAGTATAAAGTTATCCTACTTGTCAGGCGGCGCAGAAGCTCCATAAATTTTGGCCCCTTCCGTCCCGAACCGTCTCTTCTTTTTTTTACATATCCTTTTCACCATGTCAACCAGTGCAAAGGTACATTTCCCTTGGAATGAAAAAATCTCTCATTCATACATTCCATTTCTCAGACTGTATGCCAAACCGCCTTCGAACCGTCCGAACTTTCATTTGGCGCTGGGGCATTCTCAGGTGCCTACGACGCGATTGAGGCTCACTGGCCACCGGAAGCTTGTCGTGAAGCCCTACGTTCTGGTAGGGAAGGAAAAGAAGGAAGAATCTGTAAAAGAAGTTAAAGTAAAAAAAGGTATCAATACATTTGATACATCACCTTATTACGGCAGGAGCGAATATATCCTTGGTGATGCTTTGAGAAGCATTCAAGAAGAGTTCCCACGTTCGACTTATTATATATCAACTAAAGTTGGACGCTATGGCTACACACCTAAAGATTTTGATTACAGCGGCAAACGCGTACGTGAGAGTGTGTTTGAGAGCATGAGACGATTGCACACGGACTATTTGGACATCGTTTTCTGCCATGACGTTGAGTTTGTCCAATTCGAGGATATCGTGGGGCCTAATGGCGCGCTTCAAGCCTTGTTCCAGTTGAAGGTGAGAAAATAAAATGAGAGAAGTATCATTGATGGAAAACATACACAGGCCGAGGGAAAAATCAAGTATGTCGGTTGCTCCGGTTACCCACTCCCAGTATTGCTGAAAATTGCAGAACATCAGCATGCTGTAGGCCAGCCACTTGATATCATCCTTTCGTACTGTCATTACACATTACAAAATACTCGACTGGCTGACTATGCTCCGAAATTGCGTGTGGCAGGTGTACGTTATATCTTGAATGCATCGCCTTTGAGCATGGCCCTCTTTCGCGAAGCTGGGCCTCCTGAATGGCATCCAGCACATACAGAACTCCGTGCGGCCGCACAAGAATGCGCTAAGATCGCCAAGGCAAATGCACTCGATATTTCCAGCCTGGCATCCAAGTTTGCGTTCTCCGGTCGCAAGACCTTCCAGCTCGATAGCACCGTCATTGGTCTTGAAAAGAAAGAAGAAGTACAAAAGGCCGTTGTTGCTTGGCAGTCTGTCAAGGCACGCGAGCAAGGCACAGAGACGGTGCCTGAAACAGAAAAGCAGGTCCTTGACAAGATCACTACGATCTTAGCCCCTTACAAAGATTACTCATGGCAAAGTCCTTCACCAAAAGAACTCGGTCAAATGCAATAAAAAATGGTTTATTGTTTCTTAAACTAAGCACCATAACCTCTGATGGTCTCTGCAAAACGCCACTCGGTGTCAACACTGTATGGCTCCGAAATCTCCACACCTGCTTCTGTGATCTTTGCTCGTTGAATCTATATCCAATGTCAGCCTTTTTCTCTCCTCGTCCTCTGATTTTCTTCTTTTTACCTTGTTCATCGATCGAGCATCTCGATAGAACAGAACACGCATACATTCGTTGATAATCTCGATTGCCTCCTGTTCTGTAATGTTGTCTTCGTTACCCTCGACTCGTTTTCGCAGAATAGGTTGCGCCAAGTATCCTCCAAATCCGGTGGCAATGGTGGGGGTCTGATATGTCGTTCCTCGTAGATCGACATAGCCAAGGAACCTGATTTTTCCGCCTTTGAGTATACCCTTTTCATCCTACAACAAACTTACTTCTCGTTCTTATCGACACCACCGACAACAAGCGAATTCCAAAGAGGATTGAACTTGCTTCGTCGATTGTACATCACTCTCCAGAGGTATTCATGAATATGTCGTGGTCCAACAATATGACCATCATCGCTGCAATGCTCCTTCACCCTGTAAAAAAATGAAACTGTATCAGCATCCTGATGACTATTGCATAAATACTGACATGAGAGAGTCCAAAAGATGTTGGATATACTGATAGTCAGACAGGTCACCGGATGCACCTACAACAGTACGTTCACCCACAGGATATAATCGTTCAATATCACGGAATCGTGCCAACGCGCCGTAGGATCCTATCAACGAAGTGGTTACCACATTGCTTTGCGATTTACGGTGAGAAGCATACCAAGCATATCTGCTGCCATCATGATACCATCTCTGTACTTGAAGGCGATAATGGAGGTACCGGTTACGATGGGTTGTCTGTAAACAGGTTAACGCAAACTGGCGATGGGCGAAGGGAATAAGGAGCGCGGACTCACTGAGTTCTGGTCATAGGCCCGTAAGCCGCATGCGAAGTGGGATCGGGGAGCGATCTGTGTAGTGGAACGGTATTGTGGTAATCGATGTTCTCATTGCGGGGCTTTCCCCATTGCGAAGGAAAATGGTCCATGTCTGTAGCAAACAACCAAACGTCGGTGGGATAGCTTCGCCTACCTTTTCATCCGACGCGCGTTTACTGTGACGTATCCAGCGAAGTCCGTCAGCCAATCATATTCGCGATGACGAACTCCCTTCCTTTATGCTATGGTAAGACAACTTGTGTTTTATTTGCTCTAATGGATGCTTCTCATCTTATAGATTTTTTTACAGGTAATTCGACCAAAAGGCCTCTCTACAATACAAGATACCCAGAAATGGTGGTCCACAGAACATGCCAAACCAAAAGAACGCGTTGCCTAGTACCGAGCGCTTTCGGATCGCTGGATGTCTCCCAATCATGATAAGAGGCAGCTGAGACATCTGAAGCATAAAAAGGTACATCCGGATTTTTCGAGTGCAGGCAACCAGGACAAGCTCATGGACAGCTGATGATAAAAGAAATGTAACAAAGGTGGCGTTCGTTTTGGATAGTTTGTAAGATTCCATAGTTTGAGCGTACACGTGTCGTAGTAACCAATGATGTACCGGCTTATTCCATTTTCTTGCAAATTCATCATAAGTTATACTACCGTATATCGTGATTAATTGAGATTTGTTTTTTGCCTTTCCTCTAATTACCTGTTCCACCAGTCATCATAAAAGTTCCGATCAGCAAACCTAAAAAATTGACTGTGAGGAAAAAGTTTAAGATTCCATCAGGTGCACTACCTGCTGATCTCTGCAAAGGCATTGAGAATACATTCAAAAATGATATAGAAGATAAACAAGTAGTTTGTCATGAAAGGAAAGAGTAGTTCAATGACCACGCGTGCTTCCGACATGTTCGGATCATACAACTTTGGCAGGATGTAGCGTTCTGTGGTGACATAAAGTAACAGAAATGTTCCCAACGTAGCCACCGTTTTTTCAAAAACGTACCATGGCCGAATCCTACAGACCAAAGTGAGACCGTAGCAGAAAAACTATTGGCTATATGTACCTATCTGTTCGAGGATATTCCATCCAGTACACCAGCGTAGGAACCAGAAGGAAATCAAGATAATTGAAAAAGGTTATGTTGTTTGGGTATCTTGTGCCACCATGAACAAGTTCTTCCTCAAGAAACTCCATTTCCGCTTCCATATGCTTTAATTCAGTCCGCTGCTCTTCCGTACCCTTGCTGAGTTCGGCTACCCGTGACGGAAATATGGCCTTGAGCTGTTTGAGTCTACGGTATTTTACTGAAAGGTCTCCGTTGAGCGAGGTGTAGGAGTGCATTTTCATCAGCATCACCACGGTATGCATAGTAAAAAAGCCTGATTGTACCCACGGCCAATCCCTATGCATTGCGGCACACGCCAATCAGCCCGAAGCGTGAGAATTCGATGGCACCTTACCTCCAAAATATCCAATTTAAATTCATAAAGAGGAAAAGTGCCTGACATAAATGCTGCAGAAGGAAGCCCGTTGTTTCATATTTGATCACACCCCACACCAACAGTTTAGAAAAGACAACGCTAAACAACGTCGTGGCGACCATTGTGAAGTCGGCAACCAACAAGGCCAAGCTGTCTTTGGAAATCAACCGATAGAAGCCAAGACTCAGTAAAATTCCTTCCTGCTCATAACAACGAATAACTGTTTGTATGACATAGAAAGCCATGGCAATCCAGAATAGTGTATAAAATCCACGAAACGTGTCATTAGAGGTTTCTGGATTAGATATATCAAATTTTGTCATCCGAGCCTTGAATTCCAGCCGTCGTTGTTTGGCGAGCTTAAACTGTCGTCGTGCTGACTGCGTTACTCGGTTCTCCGTAGATACCTTTGATAGCAATAGGTCTGATGCATCTTCCGTCTCATGATTAACAGCTGATTTCGTCGGAAAGATGTCGGATGCTGTTCCATCAGCATGGCTGTAAATCAGCGAACCACGTTGTGCTGCTATCTCTTGAACTAGGTTAGGAGATATCATTTATTGTAAAGTAACAAGAAGGAAGTAAAGGGGAAAGCGAATATGACGTATTGACTTACTGACTCGCTTTCGCCTTAAGACACATGTCCTCTCACACCCCCTTTTTTTATGACTCCTTCTGTCATATTGGCTATGTTTTGGTTGGGTAACGTATTACTTATAATGGGAGTTATCCATGCAACAAATACGGGTTTATTTTGGGAATTTTTTTTCCATCAATTGTCCTCGGGGTTTTACAGACAAGGAATCTTTTGACATTTCCTTCCGACAGATTAAGCACGTGGGAGAGACGGAATCCGTAGCCCTTAAATTTGCTTTAACGCTTGACCCATGACACACATGTCCAGGCACTTATATGTCATACGAGCGAGCCGATAGCAGCACCTTACCGCTGAGCCGACTGGAGTAACGCTTCAGGACGAGACGTCAGTTGGATGTACTAAACCAGTATATGACGGATGTTGCGTTCAGCGTTATCATCTTATTCCAAGTCTAATTCAGTCGGTAGATAGGCAACATATCAAATAATCGATATCCTTTGTTAGAAGTATTATCTCGCATTGTCCATCATACACGCACTGGGAACGAGGCCAGATGGGACAAACAACGTTCTGGTAACTGCTCAAACTGATGACTAGGTAATATACCACTGTATGATAAGTCTGCGCCAAACACTCAGCCGAATAAAAATAGGTTGCTATAATATTCATCAAGCCCTCTCTTATCAACTTTTTACGAAAAATTGTATCAGCGATAGAGACTTCGGAGAAGACACCTTTGAAAGAGCCATTGGCAGATTGAGACTTCAGCTAATACGGTTTTACACATCTTGACAAATAAAATTGCCGACAGCGAATTTGAACTAATCTCCTGCCTTTACACTATTGCTACTGACTAACGACAACATGCTATTTCCGGATACCAAAAAGGATTGATGCGAATTAATTATCCGCAACCGAAGGGACACAGGTAGAGCTTTACATATATGTACCTTATGGTCATGGGTGCCATAGGTACCATCATTTGCCGACTAAAAATAGGCTAAACGCATTATCTCAACAGAAGCATACATCATCGTAAATCTCTCGAAGCTAAGGAAAAAGAGATTCATAATCTAAGAAGATGTAACTGGTGGTAGCGCTCTACGTATTTTTGGACTAAGCGAATACATTTGGGGTGAATTCGAATCAAGTAACGTCTGTGGGATCCTATTTCTCACGTAAGGCGCACTAGGCGTAAAGGAGTGATGCACCCCAGCGCCATGTTCGCTCGACGTAAAGTAGCCTCTATTGATCGTAAAATGATATGAAATCCAGTAAAAGCGCAACTCGAGGTTTTTCCTTGTAGACATCGGAAAGCGGAGACAATATGATTGGAAAAAAAAGCTCTCGACCTTTTTTCCTATCGAAGAACGGGTGAAACTGTTCTTATGATTCTTCTATTACTAGCTTAAGGAACCCAGCTGATCTTTTTAAGTGGTATGATGTGTGAATTTTTTTAATTAATTATCGGTTCCAACTGTCAGACGAAGACCATATTGAATATGGGGAAGCATATCTGAAGTGAGAAACGCGCGCTTATTGTGCAAAAACCCTGTATTCGAGCTATGTCGCGTGACGCTACATCCAGCCCAAGCAGCGTGCATGATGATATCAGATGGCGATAACTCGGTTGGCAATCGGACAAAGCTTTTTTTTTTTTTGTAGTGCTGATGAGTAACCACGTCTCGTGCTCTCGCTTAATACTTACTTTTCTTGCCCATCCGCGTAGAGCTTTCCCCACGCCAAAAATGTTGCGATAACGCCTGATAAGACGTCTCCTTGACCGCCGACTCTCTTTAAGCTGCTTTGCACATCGCATTCCAAAACTGTGTAGGACTAGTAAATAAACGAGGAAAAAATTTCGTCTGCCTACCGTCATGGCCATTCGAGATCAGATCTACCTGACCTTTTCGAACAATGGTTACACCACCCAACGCTTGACTTAGCATCTGTGTTGCTCCAGGCCCGTCATTTTCATCTACACGAACGTTCTAGGGTAACAGTCAGATGAAGCAACGTCAGAGATACTATTTACCAGTGCGTCGCATAGACGTTTAAATTCGACAGCATTTGGTGTAAGGACAGCTTTAGTATAATTCCTAACCGTCTCCGGATGATGTTGCACCATGAACAACGCGTCCTTGTACCCACAAGAAAAGTAAGTAAAATATCTCTTTGAAGCAATCGAAAGATACCGCATCCAGCACCAGGGCCATGTTTTGCTCCCGAGCCTTTTGGATAATCCCTCTGGCACTTTCTTGCATCAATACATCACGCGACAGTCCCGGTCCCACAACAAGGACATGAAGGCGTGAGAACACGCCTGCAATCCTATCAACGATATCCTTAATGGGGATAATTTCATGACTTCCGAATGGCTGCGTCCTCATATATGGATGAACGATGAGATCTGGCGAATAGGACTAAACGTAAGGCACCTTGGATAAGAAGTTTGTTCTTTTCCGCAGTTACAAACCTACCTTGATCGCGGCAGCAGCTCCGGGTTCGCAAAAAATATGGCAAAGGTCTGCTCCCTAGCTCCAAGTGGTCGGTCCACGCGATGCATAAATTTTATGCTACGGCTTACCATCTTCATTGACGAAATACCACTGAAAAATGGTGCACCCGTATAACTGTTCGTTTTTTTTTAATAGTGTTAGATCTTCTTTTCTAATTATTCATCGACTTACTCTTCGGATCCTCCGACAATGCCAATGCGGCCTGCATCATTTGTACTCAATACCAGAAAGCTCGCATCCTCATGACTCACCTGCTTGCCCTTTATGGAGTTCAGCCGACAGCTGAGGGATAAGAGCACGTATGACAGCAATATCAGGTAATCTCGGTGGCATGTTATGTCTGTCTTCAAAGATGTCGGTCTCGGTATGCTTGCGCCATATACCCCGAGTCACACAGCATGGGTTTGACTGCTGACAAAGCGTAGTATGTTTCGACGAGCTATTCTCCACTTCGCTTCGCTTGTTCCGTTTCAGTTGCAAGCAGGTGGGGCAGATTCTGTATTGGTCTATTAGCAACATTTTTTTCGATCTCAATACCCGAGATGGTAGAGGAAACCGTGTAAGGGAAGAGCGTGTAGGAAAACAACATATCGGAAGGGATCAAGCAAAGTGATCTGGAAGTCGTTAGCAGATATGCAAGATATATTATAGAATAAGAAGGTTATGTATAATAATATAATCCATGCAAAGGAATTTGTCACAAGAGAAGACATTGCGAAAAGGATATGTTGAGTGGGACACATTGAGAAAGGATAGATAGCTTGAAAAAACATGGAAGGATTATACAGATCCCGTAACTGTGTAAATATCGTGGAAGCAAGATACACCGCTGGATGTGTAGCCAGATGTTCATTACGGGAAATGCCTTTGACTTCCGCTTTGCTACGAGAAGCACCTGCCCCTTCGTTCACATCCGACTGCATATCCTTCCGTTAACTGATATTCTTTAAAAAGAACATACGATAAATGACAACGAATAAGGTCAAGTAAAAACGGGCATGTCGTTATTGGTGCCTGCTATTTTTCAAAGCCTTGCTTTCTAGGCAAGGTACCAGACGGAACCACCCAGTGTCTCATTGGTGCGCCCAGCACTCACGGCAGCGAGTGGAGAGCGTACGCTCGTGAAAATTTCGGCCGGTAGCGTCTTATGTCGACACCATCGTGAAGCTAACGCATGACGGGCAGTAACAAGAGAAAACGCGCACCTGTAGGTAAAGCCGCCAAAGCGTTCTTACGATGATTTATCCACAGAAATACCTGAAGTGTGTCCATTAGGAATTCTGGATATTGGTTGTATCGCACGAACGCGAGAATTCGACCTGTTTGCTTTTGTCATAAGGGAAATAACGATCTCAGAGCTGAACTATGCCTATTACAGGAAACCACTTTTTACGCTGTCGAGTACAATGTTGTACGGCTATTAGATACCACCAAGCTACAATACTATCATCAATTGTACGATGCATCAAGTGGCTGGCAACCCACGTGGTTGTTGTTGTTGTTGATGTGATCCCATTTTAAATTGATTGCATTTCATTTATTACAGTTAAAGTAGGGGTAACAGAGCTAGTACATACAAGTAAATAAGGAGATCATTGTCCTTTAGGTGGATTGAATAGCGGCTGTCATTTGTTCACCGGAATTGGGCAAGGGTATGAAAATCGTCTTTGATCCCTGAGCATTGCGACTCATGGTTGTCAGCGTTTCTAATTGTCGTAGTTGCATAGCGGCCGGCGTAGCTAGAATATCAGCAGCATCTCTCATGAGCTTGGCAGCTTCAACTTCTGCCTTCGACGCGATCACTCGTGATTCACCCAATCGTTTTGCCGTCGCGGCTGACGAAAGCGATTCTTGCAACTGCAGCGAAAACTCGATGTCTTTAACCAATGTGGCTTCAATCTGGTATAATAATGATGTGTTATAATTTAAGGATATCTTCTTTGTTTGCTGTACCTTAACACCCCATCGATGTGCAGCGGGGTCAATGATTTCTTGAATCTCCGTTGAGATCGCGTCTCGATTTTCAATAAGGTCCTGCAGAGAATGACTGCCACAAACGTCGCGAAGGCTCGTACGTGCTCTGGGACAGATAGAAGAGTCAGCTATGGTTTGATCACTTTTTTTTTCTTTCTATACCTTTCGACAAGTGCTAGATGCACATCTGCGACACCGAATTCCGCTTCATATGGATCAACAATGTGCCAATACAGCACAGATTCAATGGCAATACTGACGTTATCCTATACAGCGAGCAAACAATAGTTTAGCCTATGAGAAAAATGCAACAGCAGCATACCTTTGTCATAACATCCTGTTTCGGTATTTCGGTAATTTGAATTGTGATATCGACGCGACGAAGCTTTTCAGTGATGGGATTGATCTGTACGCATCGGTCAGCACGGGACAACAATGGTAATATTTATGTTTACCTTGACAAGTCCTGGATCAACACACTTATAAAACTTTCCGAAACGAGAAACGAGACCGACTTTGCCTATCAAACGTGTCAGCAACAAGCATCAGAATGATTCATTTATATACCTTGTTTGATGCGTTTGTATGGATTAGGAAAACAGACACAGCAAGGAAACTAAGTATAGAATGTTAATAACAAACGATCACGGCAGAAATCACCTACCGATCCGAAGAAACCAAACGTTGAACCAATGCAATTCATCATGGTTCCATAAAACCCCTAATGATATACGGTTCATACGCGATATTTTTTCTTGTGATAGATCCTTACATCGTTGATATTATCAAGACTAAGTTCTTTTGCGTAGGAGGGCTGGAGGCCGTATTTGCCAATACCGACTTCTATTTCATCATCCTCTGTAGAGAGTGTTGTTGGGTGAGTATGGCTATAATGATGATCATCTGACGTATTCGGTTTAGAGATATATGATTGTAGCTCGATAGAGACATCATCTTTGATTTTCGTACCTGTGGTACGGTAGCTGGTGCTCATATTTGATCGGGTTGTAGCGAAAGGGTTGAACTCTCTTTAAAAGAAAAGAAAGAAGTGAAAAAGAAACTGTGAAAAGAACGAAAGAAAAAAAACGTCGCGTGAGAAAGGTTTTGTCTTACATTGCTAGCTTGCTCAGCAACTTTTATGCAACTCAGCGTCACCTCGAAACCTGCTCAGCATGACCCCAAGTGCGCTACTTGATTCATAATTCCGCAATCGATTTTCTCATACCACTTCTCTTCCCCGTACTACTTTATTACTCGACCTTTTCTTTTAATTTTTTCTCTCTTCTTTCTCTCTGTTGTCTTCTTCTCTTCATGTCATCCTCAGAGGAAATCCCGATCGCCTTTCAATCCCAGTCCAATGAAGTATCCGTGCCAACGCGGATTCAGAAAGCACCACTTGCTACCAAAGGCTTGCAGCCGAAGTTTGGTATGGAAATGGACATAAGCACAATTAAACACGTAAGTTTCTTCTTATCGTCATGTGTGTCTTCTTTTTTTAAACATAAGATCATATTTTAGGGCTGGTATGGTACAATGATGAACGTTATTGGTAGCATTACAGGGACACTCGGCTCGGTAAGCGTTCGTTTTAAAATACTCATGACTTATGCCATTTGTCTATTTAGATTCCATGCTGTGTTTGTTGTCCCAACCCATACATTTCTATTGATCAAGGTACTGTCGGTCTGGTCACACGTTTCGGCAAATTTTACAAGTGCGCGGATCCTGGTCTGATTAAAGTATGAATTTGTTCAACTTTCTCACCCACATACTCACATACTACGATAGATCAACCCAGTCACCGAAAATGTTCATCGTGTCGATGTCAAGATGCAAATTGTTGAAATTCCTCGACAAGTGATCATGACCAAAGACAATGTCAATGTCAGGATCGACAGCGTTTTGTACTGGCATATTGTTGATCCATATCAGTCCGAATTTGGCGTCAGCGACGTAAAGCGTGCGTTGGTTGAGAGGTACTATGACTGTTTCATAATTGAAATAATATGATATTTATTGCGTTGGATCAGAACACAGACTACACTACGTCACATCCTCGGTGCAAAGGTTCTGCAAGACTGTATCGAGAACCGTGAAGCTATTGCACAAGAGATTCAATCTGTCACTGCACCAATTGCTAAGTTATGGGGCGTTCGTGTAAGTAGACAATTCTGCGTTTTATCGGTGATGAGTCTAATTTTTTCAATAGATCGAGTCAATGTTGATCAAAGATCTAACTTTCACAAAAGAACTTCAAGAATCACTATCGGCTGCTGCTCAAGCTCGACGTGTTGGTGAGAGTAAAGTCATTGCTGCTAAAGCCGAAGTTGATTCTGCGAAATTGATGCGTGAGGCAGCTGACGTCTTAAGCACTCCTGCTGCATTACAAATTCGATATCTCGACACAATCAACACATTGTCGAGAGCTCCAGATACCAGAATCATCTACTTGCCTTCTGACGCTGGCAATGACAAGAACCACCAATATTTTGGCCACCTTCATGCTGCCTCCTACAGAACGCTTAGCAATAACTAACTGTATTGTAATTTTCTATCTTTTTTTTAATCTTTCTACCCTATATTCCACGCAAGTTTGTTAGTGATTATCCCCTCCTTCGTGATCTTTGCGATTGCAAGTATTCGAAATAAAATAAGAAAAAGAGCAGTAAATGCTATTGTTTTCAATGCATAATCAGTATGCGGTATAGGCTGTGGCTGATGCTTAATTGTTCCGCTATAAGATCTATCGTCATGCATTTGTAAATCACTTATTGCTATGGCATTGTTCCAGGTTTTCCTGATATGTATTATCCGATTGTTTCGACAACATCACCTGCATTGTTCCTAGTGAATTTTGAAGCCGTTCTACCTACTCATCCTACTTACTGGATCTTGGCATATCTCATAGGAATCTAATTAATTACACGAATCACAACGAATGAATGAAAATGAGAACGGCTTGCACTCCTGTAACAAGTGGAACGTCACGATAAAAGTTTGTACGACAAAGAAATCTATCCGCGTCATATGCCAGACGCGTACTATATTTGGGAAATACGTGCATTACAGGAACCGTGCTTAGCAACGGTCCCGTCCTAGCGGAATGAACTGTTATCTTCCCGACAACAGTCAAACCTAGTGCTGTTTAAATTGGATTGACCGCTTGAGGGTAGTGTATGGCGCGATCTACCAGCTATACATGTATCCTCCGAGCAACTACGTTTTTCTAAATTAACGTTTTAGAATGGTACAACAGCTAGAAAACGTGCGATCACGAAAAGCGTTGCTAAGCAGCTTAGCAAACTTACTTTAGTGTCAGCCTGGCTGAGAGTACGGATTACCTGAGATAAACCCGCACTCAGCCTGGCTATCTTTTAATTGGAATACATCATAGTTGCTAGCAGTTCGTCGGGATTTGCGCAAAAAGGAAGTGACAGCGGTTTGTTCAAAATTGTGTCCTATCTACCTGCAGCCAACAGTCGCTTAGTTGGACGTCGGCCACTTAATTGGAAGATTCTCACGTTTAACCATTATCTGATCCGCAATGCTCTCATGATACTTTGACTAAAAGTTTTTCGATCGTTGTACATCAGACACCGATCTCAGCTGAACGTCGGCACCACTTGCAAACAATAGAATTATTTCTAGGACGTTGGCGAGATGCGAAATGGGGACTCCAAGCGGTTGCGAAATCAAACAACAAGGTTTATTACAGAGTGGTGGGAAAATAGATAATGAACTATACATAATCGGGAATAGGTGACAATGGAGAAAGGGAGAGGGATTGCGTGTGGTATGCATGCCTTGTACTTTATACAGTCTTGCTTGTTTTTTCTAAAACGATTGACTTCATGTACTTCAGCCCGCGTCCTTGGATAACGTGGCCCTTTTCTTCTTCGAAAACTTGTAGCCAATGCCTTGCGAGATCCCAGCGCTTTATTAAGCAATTCCCTCTAACCAGGAGCCACAGCGTCCTTTCGTTCATCTTTATACCTCGCTGCTCAAACCAGCAAACCATCCGCTCAGTCGCTTCGGGATCGCGCTGAAGTAGGCACAGACCACGTACCCAAATATTCAATGTTGATGTTGAAAGAATCCGCTTCCGTGCTGCTTCTTTTAATAATGTATAGGGTGCATGTGTCTGATTACGTCTCCAGTGATGAATAAAATAAGCGTCCATCATGACGTTATACATAATCGTCTGTGAAATCCTTTGCGTTCCATCTGCGTTCTTCATTTGGTGAAACAATGATGTAGCCCTCCGTAAAACCGCAGATTTGTCTTTACTTTGGGATACTACATGCTTCCTTTGTTCATCTTCCTCCATTACCATCAATTGGAACAGTGCTGTAGCACTCTTCAAATCCGCAAACTTTGACTTCACAATTGCGTTCAGCAGCGTTGTCTGTAAGGTTACATTTGACTGGATACCTTGACTACGCATTTCTTGATATAGGGAAAGTACAAGTTCGATATCCGCTGCAGTGGGAGCCTCCAAATAACCGTGAATAAGTGTGGTATAACTAACAACATCTGGCTTGGGCAGTTCTTTGACTTTGACCATGGAGTTCAGTATTTTGTGAGCGTATCCACAATCTCCTTTTTGGGCCAGTGCAAGTATTAACAAATTACACGCACGCAATGTTGGCGGCTCGTGTTTATACTGATCAAACAGTCGTTTGAGGATCCTAAGAGCAGTATCGGTACGATTGTGGCGAAGCAACGCCCCGATACATGGATTCAAAACTACTTCGTTGCTAGGTAACGCGAACAGGCACGTATTTGCGGCGCGCTCAAACGCAGAAACAAGTCGGTTATCTTTGTGCTCGGTGATTTCTCCTAGAAGGATTCGCAGTGTTATGGAGTTGGCGGTCGCGGTGGCTCCTAATCGATCTGACCATTTCAAAACGTCACCCCAAGCTTTGTTTCGACAAGCGTACTTAATAAAGCTATTGTAAGTTGAAGTTGTCGGTTCCACACCAGAATCAATCATCGTACGGTAGATCGCCTCCGCCTCCGCTAGATTCTTTACTACGAGCTTTGACCTGATCCAAACGTTGTATGTTACTGCGTCAGGGACCACAGTCTGTTTCATCCGATCGATGACCTGCTCAACATGGTCCAGTTGTCCATGACGTAAACATACATTCAACATCGTGTTATAGATCTTCAGGTACAATTCCGGGGATGCTGTGGTTGGCATGGCCTCTAGCATGCTCTGCAGATTTTTCGACTTGCGGTATTCGGGAAGTTGTAACTCAAAGAGATGCAAACGCAACCGCTCGTCTTCAACCATGTTCATTACTGCTTTTTTAGTCTCATGATCCCAGAAAGACGTCAGATGCTTGATAATCCTCCATACTCGACGCCCTGCAGGGTCACGAACGCGTGCTTGTTCAAGCCACGGTGTCAGTAACTTCGTCACGGTTGCCACAGGCAACTTTGCAAATTCACTATAGAGAGTGTGGCGATCTTTGGCTATTGGGACGTGCTGAAACATTGTCTCGATCTCGTTCCAACTCATGTCACATTCGCTCGTTGGATGCCGGGAATCGTTTTGAGTACTGTTGTACTGTTGCTCAAATAACGCGTACATGTCGATATTCTTAGGCTGCATCGCGAGAGATGATTTAGTTCCGCACTGTTCATAAATTTCTCGATCGACAGTAGGGCTGGTCACCATATGTCTTAGCAATTTGGCTGACGACACATGTCTTTGTTGCGTAAGGTATCGTATCTCCATGGAAGGCAACGTTGCTAAGTTTGTTCCCAAACGAGGAGATACGTAGGCCCTGGAAAATAGTGTACGAATGCTTCTAGACACATTGCATTTATTGGGCCAATGCATCATCCTTGCGGCATGTGGGACAGGTCCTTCAACGAACCCAACAGCCTCGGGATGATTGAGAGGGGTGTAAGCCACAAGTGACGTAATTTCAAATGAAGCTTGCCCTCAACACGACAACTTTTTTTTCTTCGCCATCCTTCAGGAGACGTATCTAAACAGACGATATGAACTTATCGGCCAGGGAGTCGGTTGTCGCCTCCTCCTTTATATCCAAACGAGAAAAGAACCTCTTGCTAAGGAAATAGACTTTTTTAGCAAGGACTTTTGGTTGGACTAAAGAGCGCAGACAACCTTTTCATTAGCCTTTATCCCATATCGCGTTGTGGACGTTCAGTCCCAAACTGCAATAACCATACCAGAACTGCTCTATGTTACTATCCTGTTTCCTTTTCTCTGGCGGATGTTCAGAAATTTTGTAAATGCAAAATCGTTTCCCGATTCGAAAGATGACGAATAAATATGCAACTGTCAGTGTTCTAAGGAGTATAGTTGATTGCAATGATTGCTTCCATACGACAGTAAAAACGTTTCTAAAGAGAATATACTCGTTTTACTTGGAAAAGGTTTTTTGAAAGAGAGTATGTGTGGTGACGCGAACATGCAGAATTCACTCGACTTTTGGGCTTTCCGAAAGCCATGATCATCCTGTAATAATGACACCAGTGAAAGCGAATTATGGAGTGCATACTCCGATCCTCCGCTTTCATGTTTAATGTGCTACCCAGATAGGCTTGTACATTGACGTTGGATAAATGTGATCGCAACTGAAGGTGGAAAATCGCGTCCAGATGCGGTCATTGCCGAGAAACGACCACTCGAATACGATGGCAGCACTGGGCACGGCGAAGTGGAAGTGGATGAAGATAATGCAAACAAGTATCTTCTCTGCGTGGACACCCTTCGTTTGGCAATTTTCAACAAACGCAATCGACGTGAACAAATTGGATGGCTTGCTTTTCAAATTCATGGTAAGACCAAAAACCAAAACCAGCTGCGGAGCATCCAACGTGTGTCTCTACTTCTTTACCTCTTAGAGTCCAATATCGCATTTTTCATCTCTCGACTTGTTCCCAATGGGGTTCTACGCCTTTTAAGAAATTGCCTGTGTCCATTTTCCCTAATCTTTGGATGATCTTCCTTCCGTTTTTACTTTGAAGGGCATGAAACTGTGGCTTGCTGTTAACGATGCATTTTGGTATCTGTGCAGAAAACCTGACTATCCTGCTGTCATTACCGGTAGATACGAGGAGACACTGGCGAACCTAGAAACATTGATTGACACAAGTAAAGCGATATGCGATATGTGCTAACACGCGAAACACGCCATTTATCATTTGTGGTCGTACTGAACAAAGCAGCGTGTCGGATGCATACAATCTGACAAACTGATTCAGCCAGCGTTTCCATTTTTGTATTTACACGGTGGTTTTCTCCGTTATTCAATGTACATAGACTATTATCCAGATCCTATTATTAATAACTCAATCACTACAATGATAAGGAAGGGAATTCCTTCATGCAACGCCTAAGAGCTTTCCTGAAAGACCAAAACCAACAGCTACTACGTTTTAGTGACTATTCGATATCTACAAAGGTAATACCTGTCACCTACGTAAAGCACTCTATTAGAAACGGACCGTCTACAGGCACATTTGTCTTCAGAATGCGAGGTACTACATAGCTTACTAATCGTTTTTTGGCTGCCAGTAACTCTGACCGATACTGAGCAATAGCCAGAGACACAAACTACTACGCCTACTTAAGTTAAATCTGAAGAACAGATGCCGTATATCATCTTAACTTTTCAGGCACTTTTCGGTTACTAGGAGACTTTTAAGAGGCTTCATGGCTCAGCCGATAGCTATGCTACCATGGCATCTTGGGCTGAGCCTGTAAAAGCTCTGCATGCGTTGGATGGTCGTATCCTGTGTTCCCCAAGCGCACGTACTACCATAGAGCATATGGCTGCTGTCCACGTAGATAATGTATAATCCTTCGAGGAAACCTTCTTTCTGTTATTTCAGGTTATCCATACATTCAGGAGTCTATCTTGACTAATGGCATGGTGGGCACGTTTCTCATGTTTCCAGTATGAGTACTGACTCCGTTTGCGTGTACGGCATGCCACAGGGTGCCACAGTTACGTTAGGAGAAAGAAAGCCGATGATGGACTGCGTTCTGTGTGTCTTTCAGCGGCACAGATTCGGCGGGGATGACTGCCCGAGCCTCTTTTTATTTCATTATCGTCCATAACTATGACAAGCCTGCAGAAAATCCAGCTCGAGCCCTCGCTGCAAGCCATTGCAGAAGAAAATCATATTTTTCATAACTGGGCAAAGACATTTTCCTGCAGCCCCGAGCTCTACTTCACACCGTCAACCGAAGCCGAGCTAATCAAGGTAAGACAGGTACCAACATGTTACCCCTTCTTATGACATGATTAGATTATTCATCTTGCCAACAAACACGAGAAGACGATCAAAGTATGCGGCAGTGGTCATTCCCCGAGTGATTTGGCATGTACTCGGGGATGGCTTGTCAATTTGGACAGCATGAACCGATTGCTTCAGGTTGATAAGAGAAAATGCATTGTCACAGTGGAGGCTGGCATGTCACTGCACTTGCTGCATCAAGTACTTGGAGAGAATGGCCTAGCTCTGAGTAATCTCGGTTCCATTTCCGATCAATCGATTGCAGGTGTCATGTCGACAGCAACACATGGCACAGGGGCTCATTTTGGTTGCCTGTCCACCATGGTAAAGCCCGTCGGAAAATGCTAACAAATTGATTAATTCTTCCCTTCTTGAAGATAGTAGACCTGACTTTATTAACTGCAGAAGGCCAGTTGTTACATTGTTCAAAAACTAGTCATCCAGAAGTGTTTGATGCTGCTCGTTGCAGTTTGGGCGCATTAGGCATTATCACCCGGGTAACTCTTCAAGCAGAGCCGGCATTCCGCTTGGAAGCTATTCAAAAACCATACAAGATGCCAAACGTCTTGGCCGACTGGGATGCTGTTATCCATTCGGCAGAGCATGTCCGTGTATGGTGGTATCCACATACGGATGACTGCGTTGTCTGGCGCGCCAACCGTACAGAGAAACCGCAAAAGGCAGAAACTAGTCGGGGTTGGTTGGTAGAACGAGGCGTTGGTGTGCATCTCTATCAAGCAATGCTCAATGCGTCTCGGTATAGACCTGAAGTCATCCCAGCTCTCACCCGTTTTATGTTTAATACGGTGCATTCACGACCACTACATGTGATAGACGATTCTCACAAAGTGTTCAACTTTGACTGTCTCTTTCCGCAGTATGTGAACGAATGGGCAATTCCATGGGAAGCTGCCCCCGAAGCATTGCAACAGTTGAATACCTTTATTCGTACCAATGACTTAAAAGTCCATTTCCCGGTAGAAATTCGGTTTGTCGACAGCGACGACGTATGGTTGAGTCCCGCCTACGGTCGGAAGACATGCTATATCGGTGTCATTATGTACAGGTGGGACGGAAAAGGTTTTTGTATGAAAAAACGTTAACGAGTACATATAGACCCTATGGTAACCCTGTGCCGTACAAAAAGTACTGGAAAGGATATGAAGATATCATGCGCAAACATGGGGGTCGTCCACATTGGGCAAAGGCACATGGTCAATCACGCAAGGATCTTCAAGCTTCTTATCCAAAATTCAACGCGTTTTTGCAAATTCGACGACAACTAGATCCAAATGGTCGCTTTTTGAACGACTACCTTCGACGCCATGTTGTTGGTCAGAGCGATCAAGTACAGGAAACCGCCATGCTGTAATACCATTTTTCTTCTTTTCAACACTATGACCTCTCTCGCTTCCAATATAGATGAAAAACTATTTGACGCATTTCTATTCTTTGCTCTCTCGTGTACCACGAAATAAAGCTCCTTGTATTATGATTATTGAGACAAGACCAGATGTTCTAAAGCAGGTCTTCAGAGACCAGCATACAGCGTTTGTTGTTGGGATGAGCTGTTATTACTGCAGAAACAAGACACACTTTATATCAAATGCAAAAGGATGGCGTGAAGGAATAAAAGAAGTGGGGTAATTCATCGATGGTTCAACTCGAGGGGCTCATCGTCTTGGTTGCTTAATTGCGTATAAGCGCCAAAGCGTCCTGATCGCCGGGACATCCAAGACAAAAATCTTCCAAGGCACTCGTTTCCCCCATTACTGCTAATATTTCGTCTAGAAGGGTCCTCTCCATTCATCTCCATATGTGCCATGTATTTCAAGACGTCCTTGACAGTAACTAAGCCCACCAACTTTCCACGACGTTCAAGAAGGACGACTCGAGGTCTATCGTGCAGTTAGTAATATTTTCTGGGAAATCGCACAATTCGACATACCCCAGCTGCTTAAACATGTCCATAACAGTCTCTAGGTATAATTTCGGATGTACTGTGATTGGTGTCTAAGGATACGTCGCAAAAGAAGAAGACATTAGCATTCCTTTCTTGGTATCAACAGAACCACCTACCTGATCTACGTAAGGTCCAAAATCCAATACGTCTGATGACCCTTGGATGACATGATCTCCATCAGAGATGCTGGCAAGAAGCTCAGGATCGTCATAACTATCCACACGGAATCGTATAACGGTCGACTCATGCGCCTTATTTTTTGCCTTCGCTTTTTCTGCTCTTGAAAGTGAGCTATGGAACAAAAGCGGTTCGAAGTAAACGTACCCATCAGATATCTTAACTCAGATCGTCCAATGTAACCGATCAACATCATCGAAGTTCGATCCTGCACCACAGGGAATCCTTGGTAGTTGGTACTACGCAGGATTTGGTCTACATGTGTTCGTTAGGTCTCATAAACCCGATACAATGATCATACCGATTTCGTCGAACTTCATGCCAACTGCCGTCATCACTGTCATATTTTCTTGCATGACGTGGGACACTACGGGATGTCATTCAATATATCATTTCGGTTCTCACTACTGTGCCTTTTTTTTTACCTGGTACACCAAACACATGGTCTTCTTTGTCCAGGAATGGGAAGCCATTGAGTCGGATATACCGATCAGCTATTCCATCTGGACCAAACCAATCGCCAACTGCACGAGTGACCATCAGAGCAATCTAAGGCATTTTAGTGAAGATAATACATCAATAGGTACATACCATGGTCGGTAAGATGTAAGTAATCTGTCCAGTAAGCTCAAACATGATTACGACAACCGATACTTTTTTTGCCACAAGTACAGATATCAGTAATCTGTCATATAGATTACATTATCATTGATAATTACCAGTGATACGCATGACGCCACTAGATGACAAAGGTTTAGATGGCTTTTTACCTATGACACCTTTTGTACTCACCATAAGGCTGCAGCTGCTCCAAGGAAAGCGTACGTGCCCGGAGTGATACACTAATGCAACTTTTTAGGCCAGTCCTTCCAAAAGACAATTAGTTTATCTTTACCGGCACGTCAGGTTTACATGATGCGAATAGGAAGAACTCAGGATCAGCGCTATGGAAAAGTTAAATAATGTATACTACTACGTTCATCCCAGGCTTACGTTTGCCATGTCTTAACGAGCAGGCCAACCATGCGACCAAATGTGGCCCCAATAGCCATAGAAGGAACAAAAATACCACAAGGAACCTTTACAAAAAAAGAAACAAATAAATAAATAAAGCGGCCCGAGGAAACTGTAGTACGGACTTACCCTACAACCATACGAGACAATCGTACCCATTGTTCTAAGAACGGTTGCGACAAATAGTAGAATCACCATTCGGCTCAATTCACTTTCTCTACGAAGTAAAACGTTGTACATCACGCGAATGGTGTGTGAACTCCGCTACTTACTGGCACAGACCATGGTAATTCTCACCCTCAGCTCCTTCGCACTCTCGAAAGAGAATTCCCATGATTTCTGTCATATCAACTCGCAAAAATACATTGGGGTATGCAATCAATGCTGTCACGAATGCTAGGGTTGCTGCTTCGGCAATCGGGTAGTCTTTTAGGTACTTCTTTCGCAGCTGGGCGACAATGAGATTGTACTTGATAACCACAGCTCCATACAAACCCTGGCAGCTTATGTAAACAATGATTTGGTCAACTGACAACTTACCCCAAATATGCCAATAAAAATAACAAATAGGTACTCGAAAAAATGCCAATCGCGATCATAAGAAACCTGGAACATGACAAGCTTGCCTGTTCGGAATGGATTCATCGCCTGCATACAATTACATTTCCCGATCCATATACTTTTTTTTTGAAAAAAAAATGGTTACCTGAAGCACCATCGTGGCAATCATAGCACAAAAGAAACTCTTCCACATCGTTCGATTCGGAAAGGTAGAGCTCATCTCTTCAAGAGCAAAAAGTACACCACCAATGGGTGAACCAAAGGCGACGGCGACACCTGCTGCACTCGATGCAGTAAGGATCTCGCGCATCTCCGCTAACGTTGTTCCAGATGAGATCGGTGTGTGACGCCAACAACTTTTTTTTACCTTTGCTTGTCCTAAATCGTTGGAAACTTCGAGATACTACGTTCCCGACACAGCAAGCCATATGAACCGACGGCCCTTCTTTTCCAATTGAGAGATTTGATGCCACTGCCATTGTCTACAGAGTCCGGTTTATACTATGTTGAACACATAAACGTTGCATTACCAATCCAACACTTTTCATGACCAAGGTCCAACCTCCCAAAAATCCTTTCATGACGAAACCGGCTAATAGGCAAATTAGTACCCGTAGAGTGAATCTGTTTGTGCAGCGTACCAAGGATACATTTGATTTCTGAGATTCCCGATCCGGCGGCATAGGGCGCAAAGACTTTCACCAGATACGCACACGTGGACGCAAAAAGCGTCTATTCCAGAAGCATGAGAAATAAAAGCAACATTCTACATGACACAAGACATACAGCCCATCCAATGTAAAATAGCCATTTAACGAAGAACACGTCGGGACCCAGATGTAACGTCTGACTCCAGTGTACCCAGTTTTCGCAGCCTCCATCTATCGGGCGATAATTGAATTACACAAAACACAAAACAGAATTCGTTTTCTGACCTTGACCTTCTATTTCCCAGCAACAGAACTTCTGATTCAGCCACCATGCATTAGAACAATACCCCAGTTTGATATCGGAAAGCCAGTCCGTTACAATCGCAATAAGGGCTGAGTTCAGACCAATAGCAGCACCTAATGGAGGTACAGCTCTTATCGTGCTGCTTTACAGCGTATCATTATCATCCTTACCGACAAGGGACACAACGATCCAGGTCTGAGTAGTTTCGAACGTTAATTTCCACCAAGCACGCCATGAAGTATCATTTTTATTTTGAGTTTGGACAGAAGATTGTCGATAACGTTCCAAAATGGCATCCTTGACCCAGTCTGCAAGACGTGGCAGGAATTAGCTGCTGATTCGGTGGGATCATCGCTAGGATGACCAAAAGCGATACCTGCCAATGGTACTAAAATCCTCATAGCGTCTAATTTCGGCCAACTCTTCTTCTAATTGTACAGACGATGTGCGTTCATGGCTACTCATGACGGAAAGGAACGGCTTAAGGCATCCAAGCAATTTTTTTCTTTCTCTTTGGGATTGAAAGAGCGATATTACATGTTTGGGTACCATTCATTGGTTGGTAGACTATTCTGGCGCTGTTCTTTTTTTGGATGGAGCGGAGACCATTCAACAAAGTTCAGATCTTGCATGACTCGGATGGTGGCGCAACAGCTTTTCCGCATTACAGAACGAATCAATACACTGTTTATTGAATGGATTCCGTGTAAATTTTGCGTCCATCAAGAGCCAGGTTTACGCTAAGGAAGGGATGAGATATGCAGCTATCAGTATATAAATTGGCTACAAAATAATACTCTACTTGCATCAATTGATCCAAAACTTCATTCGAGCAGCATAAAATTTCATCTATGGTTAGTAAATGGAAGATACTTGGTGTCAACTTGCTTTACCTCAAAGGACATAGCCACTCAACGATGACAGTCTGCTCTGCATCTGACGCGGTGGAAGCGGTAACGGATGTTATACTGAGAAACCATCACTGAAGCACCTTAATGCAAAGTTCAGGTCATCCGGACGCAGACTATTCCTTGGATTAAAGTAAAATGAACTATTTTCCTGCACAAAAGTCCTTCACATCCCAACACGAAATTATACCGCTTCGACGTATGAAAATATTTAATCGATGGAAATGTTTATTTAAATGCCAATGTATTTACTCTATAATTGGGCACGCTAGTTTTCTTCCTTTTTTTTCTTTTTTGATTTACAGAACGCGCCTGACCGTGGATTGCTGAGGTGTTCCATCTACAAGAACACGTGCAATATGTTTGTCACCACCGGTTTTTTCTCGATTCCAGAACATGGCTGTACGTAATTATTGTTGACATATCAGTACGGCATGTGTAGTCAAGCCTTTATGAACTTTGCATGTCGTCGGCTTGGATTGCATTCCGTAGGTCCGAGCCTGTCATACTGAACAATGCTTTGCGGTGAGATACATTTGAGAGAACAAGCAGCCCGCATGAGCGTCTCCGATTATTTGATGTTGTAAAAGTTTCTCGTCATTGAATGCGGCTAATGGGCGACATAGACATCCAGTCTGAGAACTAGCTCTTCCAGCTGTAGCAATACAACTGTGGATAAATTCAAAAAGCGGCATCCATTAGTGTCACTGGGAGACCGACTCTAATGATGAGGAATCGGTCTAACAAAAGAACCTGTCATTACCCAACAAGGAAAAGAATTAGGGCGGGCTATACTTTTTATGTAAAATGAGGTATGAAACATATGTACAATGAAGAGAAAATTATTATTCGCACATTCTATGGACGGTATGGTGGTGGTGGCGGAGTGGGCGGTGGTGATGACGATGAGGATGGCTCTGTTGTTGTTCGTTTAGGCATCTGTTGTTGTTGAAGCAATTTAAACTGAAGATGAAGTTGTTGCATCATAGGACTTGCTTGCTGCTGTTGTTGTTCGTCGTGGTCTCCTTGACAGAAATCGTTTGCAAATTTATTAAAGCGACTCATGGAGGATGTCGGTGGCGATCGTGAGGCACTCGCCGGTGAGGGCGCTTGTTCTTCTGTGTCTGTTGCCATTTTTCGTGCCCTTCGACGGCGGTACATCATAAAGATTCCAATACCAACGAGGAGTGCGCCTAGAATCCCAAAGATGGCAGCGATCACATGAGCTATGTTCGATGCTGGACTTTCGTCGTAGTGTGCAAATGCGGATCCAGCATGAGGTGACATAGTGATGTCTTCTTCATGCTCAAATTGGCATGTTCCGTTTATGCAAGGTCCCGTGCTACATTGGTTGATTGAAACGCATGACGCACCAGCGGCTAATCGCTCATGGCAAACGTGATCTCTCCCACAGTACAAGTCCCTGGCGCAGTTGCCAAGTGATCCGTCCAATATTTGGTCATCGCGTTGTGGTGGCCAACGAATCACTGTCTCTGAAGGGGAAACGGGCGATGTAGCGTTTGTAGCAATAGGTAGCGACGGAAAAGGTGCACAGTGACATTCGCGTCCAGTAACATACACTCGTGGCCCAGTGTAAATAGGCATTCTCCCTGGCCTGGTCATAATCCATCTAGAACGCAAATGAATTCGTAAAATTGGTTATCATTTGGATCACACAACTCACTGTTGGCCTGTGCGAGGTCGACATTGTCCACCTTCTGCCGTAATTTCACAAACATGGGATGGGTTTGCACATGGCCATGTACATTCAATAATGGCATGTTGGGCATGGACGGTCAAAGAGAATGACATGACAAGAAGGAACGTTATCAGCGGTTTCATTATGTTAACAAGAAAAGTGCGAAAAGAAAGGAACTGTGCAAGAGAAAAGGAAAGAAAAAGGAGAGGCCAAGTGTCATATCTTTCATTTATCCATAGTATTTATGGCGGGGGCTTAAAAGCGTCAATGGGTAGAACATGAAGAAAGCGTGGAAACCTCGGCTATTGTTTAGCAAATGAGAAGTGCGCGTTTGCGGAATAGAGGAAATCCTGGGTTTCCTTGGTTTTGACTCTAGTGATTCATTGGCGGAGTTACTTTAAAGCACCGAGATCGCCATGACTCCGATAACCCATCACGGTTGCTATGATGTCCTACGACAAACTGGTAGTACATACTTCATAATCTTACCTTCTCCTTAGCCGAAGTATACTAAAACAATTATGCACAATTAAATACAATACATTATAATGGAATTCATTCCCTAGCTTTAAAAAAAGGAAACAGTGCTGTCCCCTCGTGGTACTTTCCGTCTTTGGTTATTGCTATTTCTCGGAACGGTCCCTTGCTGAACCGACAGTTTGGCATCCGCAAATGACTTGTTTTTTGTAAACAAAAGAAACTGTGTTTCAAGATTTTCAGAAAAGAAATAGTTTACAACTGGATGCCCGAAGCTTATCCGTGGTGGCAAATGTGCCTTTCTCCCTTAGGTTGCCCTGTGCGCCTACGGAGGTTATCTCCCCGCTTAGGCAACAGGCGGATGACAGATTATTCATGACAATTGTTACAGAAATCTTAATCTTTTTTTTTACACACACCCCGTCACAAGACACCCGCATATTCCAAAGAGAAAATCTTGACAATCATTCCTAATGAACAAAATATCTACTATTTCTAAAATCCGGCCCACTTTAGGGAAAATACTTCAACTCCCTGTTCGTTATCTACTGGTGCTGCAAGGACATATGTCTTTTTGACGTTTGTTGCCAGACGCCCCATGCCAATGATATCCAGAGGTGTCAACTCTTGCCCTTTATCACGTGCGTTGACAATATAGAGGCTGTGAAAACACATCGGGTCGCCAGGATATGCAAGGTAATCGCCTCCGAATTTTGATCCATTGGTGACGTAAAGATTGTTCGACCAAAGGTACTCAAACACGCGACATCTGATCTTCTCCCGTTCTGTAGTGGGATACGTCCATTCCCCATCCACTTTCGCGAAGTCTAGATAAAATTTAAGCCAGACGTCCCTGTAACCTCCACATACTTTTTGACAATGTGAGCGACACTTCCTCAGGCATTAAAAGGAGAGGGAGGCCAAAGAATGTATTCTGTAAGGGACTTTGAGGCAATGTACCAATGAGAGCACCGACAATGCGGTGATCACAACGTAATCGCTTTACATCTGGTGATCATGTCAGATCAATCAACAGCTACCTCATGCACATTCAAACCTTCTGCACTAAAAAGCAATGGCTTATTTCCGCATATTCGTATCGTCACTATCTGCTGGGTATCTGTCATGGCTGAACAAAAAAGAGGAGTCACGAGAAG
Source organism: Saksenaea vasiformis B4078 (assembly GCA_000697055.1). Classification (NCBI taxonomy): domain Eukaryota; kingdom Fungi; phylum Mucoromycota; class Mucoromycetes; order Mucorales; family Saksenaeaceae; genus Saksenaea; species Saksenaea vasiformis. The sequence continues at coordinate 50,068 of JNDT01002218.1, read as the reverse complement.
TCCATCATTGCTTGCCTTCCTGCCGGTGGAAACAACCATTCCCCCGACTACTCTCCATGCATGTCATTTTGGATGCAGGACTCATGGGAAGCACAAGCACAGCAAGTATAGTCTACCAACAAAAAAAAAAAAAAAAAAAAAAAAAAAAAAGGAGAGAGAAAGCCTACCAAAGCACTCCAGTTACATATCACATCCGTCTAATAGTATAGTATCCGCCTTGCTAGCATATCCGCACTGGAATATAAGATGGAGTTAACCAACTGTGTCTGATATGTTTTCTTCTGTGACCACCGAAGAAGTAGAAGTTTGTCGTTGACCAGTTTCACGATGCCACGTAACATAGTAGTCCGCCATTGATGTCAATCACCAATGACTTCAATGTCTCTGGCTGCGACTTCCTGCGCTGCAGCATGCCATAGTGGCCTCCTCGTTAATCTTACCCCATTATGGGAAATACCTTGGAAAAGTCTTGAATTTTGTCGCTTACATTAAAGCCTTTGCAGGATCTTGCAACGGTTGTGATAATTTGCGGTAGTGAACCCCGCCTACTGTCTATTGAGCAAATTTTGCATCCATGGAGATTGGCTGAGTGTAAGCGCTGACAACGATTTTTGCGATTATGTAGATTGCTGTTCGAATGGCGCAATACGGCGCAACTAAATAACCGATGGGCTAAAAAGGAAAATCGCGAATTACTGCTTCGTTTATTGCTTAAATCTTTTTTTTTTCGTTATCCTTATCATGGTGAACACCGACTCTGGTCATTTTGCTTGGGCGATCGTGTTAACAAGCGATAATCATTATGTCAAAGGTATTCTTGCATTAGCACATGCATTACTGCGACATGTCAAGACACAGTATCCGTTACTTGTTCTCCATACGGGAGCTGTATCGGTGGATGTCCAACGGTTGCTCCAACGTGCCGGATGTCATCTCAGGAGAATCGAAGCAATCCGACCACCAACGAAGATTGAGTATTTTACTGAACGCTTCGCAGAGACATGGACCAAATTAGCCGTGTGGAATCAGGACGACTTTGACAAATTGGTCTTACTGGATGCCGACATGTTGCCTTGTCAGAATATGGATGAGCTGATGGAAATCCCATTGCCCGTAGACTGGATCGCAGCATGCCACGCATGTACGTGCAATCCACATAACATCGAAGCCTATCCAGCAGACTGGTAAGTTGTTCGATGACGCATTGGTTGTAACTATTAACATATATTTGTCAGGACGCCGGAGAGCTGCGCATATACACCCGTTGCAGATACCATTGTTAGAAAGCACTATTTCAACAGCGGTTTGATGGTTCTTACTCCATCACGGTCCGTTTTTAGAACAATGATGCGCCGTTTGCACCAAACCAGGGATCTCAGCTTGTACCCATTCCCGGATCAGGACTTTTTGAACGAAATCTTCTTCAAGAAATGGAAGCCTCTGCCCTATACTTATAATGCTCTTAAAACCCTTCCTGCTGCGCATAGTCATATATGGGACCTGACACGGGTAAAGAATATCCACTATATACTCGGGGATAAGCCGTGGACGATGAAAGAAGAAGGACATAGCAACCAGACATATGATCCATTGTACCGTTTATGGTGGGCAACGTATAAAGAAACCGTAGCATTTACATGCATGTAAACAAAACTATAAAACGTTATTTTTTTTCTCAAAATAAAAAAAGAAAACAAAGACAAACGGTAGCAACCTAAACAGACCCATTTAGCCAAAGTGTCAACGCTTGCTCATGCACTTCCTTATTCTCTCCGTTTCTTCTTAAATTGCTCATCTCCAAAACTTTGCCACCCTGGTTATGCATAAACAGTTGACAAACTCCTGAAGCATGCTTTCCAATCAGAGTTCTTTTGACAGGGTTAATTTCTGTACCTGTTTAGATTATTATCATGGTGGCAGATGCTCAACTTAAGTCTGAAGAAGGCAGCGATTAATTTTAACAGCATACTTGTAAGATGACGTCTAAAAAGATGTTACAAAAGAGTGTCAAATTTGCAAAGGATTTTCTTTTTCTATCATCGATGCTGAGCCCCTTCTGTCAGGAGATCGCTCTTGCAGGTAACGGGATCAATTAGTGCGTTTGAACGGTGTTCATCGATCTTCTGCCTTTTTTGTTTTTCTGAATGGATTTCATTCTTATTTCTCATTTATTGATGCTTACTAACCTCATCCTCACCTGCTTCACGACCTATGATATCCTCAACACTCTTGACTGCTCTATAAGACTGGAGGTTAGATATCTGAATTCATCAGACTCATCCCGTAAATAAGTTATTGCAGCTGCTTCTGCAGGATTCTAGCCGTTTCCTTGAATAGTGTTCCCTAAATTCCTGGTGCCGAGATCTAAATTTTTTTTTGCGGTAGGATGGTACCATTCTCAAGGACAACAGAGGCTTGGATCTTTCACACGTACTTCACGTTTCTCTGAGAGCACGTGTCTCCTGCAGCATTAACCAATGACTCTTCAAGGAGAACTCAAGCTGTCCACGAATGCTAGAACGTTGCTATTTGCTCTAATGTTTGGTTAGAAATGCCCTGCATTTTATGCATCTTTGACAAGCAACTCCCGAAAACAGTCATTCATGATTAGTGAGTGGACGGCATTTGGGTGTTATCATTGAACAGCGATCTCGTCTATTTATGGCGCACAAGGTAGCACTAGTATTAGTGAGATATACGGTCTACTTTTCCCGTAAAGAGTCTAATATCATTATTGCTAGTGTACTCAATGATCTATTGTAAAGGATGCATCATGTCTGTGTGTGACAATGTTTAATTATTGAACTTAAGTTACACACTACCGGACGCTCGGGTCAGACGCTGTAGCCTCAATGACGTACAAAGGAACATGGATGGTCCTAGTTTTGTCGGATTAAAACCCATAGCTGGGCGTAATGAATGAAAACAGAACTATCCTCCTCTGATGCAGTTAGTGGCTCAGTGCAAAGAACGCCAATTAGTGCCTTCGTTGACGTAAAATGAAACGTTTCATTCATTTCAACACTTTATGGACCTTTGAACATTAATTTTCAAGCGAGCTCGTTCCTTACCGTATTGCAGTTACAGTGGAACCAAGCTGCGCTGATATTGTGATCATCATGCAAGCTCTTTTTGACTGAAAAACTTGTAGCTTTGGAACTGAGTTGAATGGCCAATCATATGCAAATTAGGGAAAATTGGCCAATAAAATTGCGTGTTGCAGCTCTTGCTTTCAGCAACCATCAGCTATTGTGAGGTTTGGTAGCGTAAACGCTTTGCTATGAAATAGGATCTCTGTTGCTAATGCAAGATATTCCCTGAAGCATTTCCCCCCACTGCTCTTGATCACCGGGCGCTGACGTCAGTGCATTCGAGTCCGGTAGCTCTATATTTGGAAGTACCACAGGTTAAGTACTACAGGTTTTTGAAGTTTCTGAGCCAGGCTGCATACCAGTTATAAGTGGTTAGTTGTTTGTTTTCTTCCCCTTTTCTTTTTGATATCAATAGAATACCGGTGTACCTGCTACCATCTGCATAAGATCATCCATCGATATACATACCCAATACTAGCGGAGCTGGTGCACGCTGAAGAAACCGTTTACCCATAAGGCATCTAACTCATCCTAACCATTAGCACCATCTGACCATCGTTTTTCCTTTTCATACAGAATCGTATTATAAACGTACCCCAATTCCTCATCATGTTTGCCAATCGCTATACTGAATCCAATCACATTACTCCATCGATGGAATATTCATTACCTGGTGTTCTGCACTTTTTGCAGGCCGAATGGCGACGATTTGAACGTGAACGCAATGAATGGGCTATTGAACGGGCTGAATTAAAGGTAATCTGTTATATGTGTGGATCGTTCTTATTTACAAAGGGTTCTTTATTTCGTCCAGGCCCGTATTGCTCTACTTGAAGGCGAAAGGCGGAGTGTAGAGAATTTGAAGTTCGATTTAATGAAACGAGTTAAAATGCTTGAATACGCTTTAAGGCAAGAAAGGTAAAAAAAAAAAAAAAAAAAAAAAAAAAAAAAAAAAAAAAAAAAAAGGAGCAGTTGGTTCCTTCTTTCTTAAGAAGTGGTTGGGGAACTTCATGCTGAAAAAGAGAACCTGATCTAGAAAGCGTCATATTGTGTCCACAAAACCGCGGAATACAGACAACGCTGAAGATACTACCGTCGATTCACCAAATGCACGCAAGTATTATTTTCTGGATGACCTGATACTAACTTCTCTTTATGGGTTACTGCAGCTGCTTTACCGCTTACACACAGTGTTAATATGCCCAAGGATGTCCAGAGAAATACGGAGGATAAACATAAGATGGCAATAGATAGCAGAACGAGAGAGAAAAGCCGCCAAGCGTTGAAATCGTAAATAGTTCACTTGGGATGAAGTTAAAAGGTCACTTATCTCTCTGTCTAGCTGCTTGCAAGAAATCAATTATCTTACTTCGATGCCAACGAAATTCCCTTTGACCCATGCATTGTCATCTACCTGTAGAACGGAACAGCAACCCTCTTCACGAACGCACTCTGTCCGAAGAACACCTAATTCCACCTCAACCTCTACTTCTACCACTTCTTCCCCCGTACTGAGCGCATCTGCCTCAGCAGCATCAGCGGGAAGTAGACATATTTCCAGTAATAAAAACAACAACAATAACAACAACAACGCAACTAAATCCACGCAAGCAATCAAGAAAGGATTAAATGATGGAACTATTCGTGCGTCTGATCAGCCGCAGGTCACGACACCTGTTCCATTAAGTCATCCTAAGCATATTCCCTCCATGTTGATTACATCCGAAGATAAACTCTCGTCCCCGATCTCAAGTACCACATCTGTAACTACTTCCGATATCGGAAATACAGGCGACGAAGCCCTTACAATAGCTCAATCCTTATCACCACCTCCGGGAGAGGATGTTGAAGTACCAGAAAACGTGGATGAGGTGGCTATGTTTAATAATGCAGTAAAGGTGGTTGATGATGAAGATTCTATGCTGGTAAACCACTGATTTTCACATGCGTCCGTTGCTTAACAACGTTTGTGCGTGTAGACGAAGCAGGTACAAGAAAAATACAATTTATCTGATGAAAGAATGCAAAAACTTCGAAAAAGTTCCGTCAAGGGTGCGAAACGTAAGACGACAAAGCATGTATGCCGGTTTACGTAAGCATCTCATTCGCATTTATGTAGGTCCCGGTCGATATGACTCTCCAGAACCGCAAGAAGATGGCCTCGCTTTTGACATTGCTCAGGTGACGTCCTTGTGTTGCCATGATGGCATGATAGATTATGAATGTGTTTATTTACTTATTTATTTTTGTTTGTTAGATTGCTGATATGGATTCACAAGCTACATCCTCAACGTCGCAACAACAACCTAAGATTTGGAAAACAAAGGTCACCATTAAAGGGTAAGTTGAGGATGAATGGGGTAAAGTAAGCTCATATGTCAAAAAAGACATTTGGATTCGGTGCGTGCTGTGAGCTTTCATCCATCAGAGATGATCATTGCATCTGGATCGGACGATGGGACGGTCAAAGTATGGAATCTACAACGAACAGTTGGAAGAGACGGAAGTATGCTGAAAAAGTAAGAGGAAGAGAAAAAGAGAGGGGCGAAGAAGGTGACCTTGTTGCTGTTATGCAGGACGACTCACGAGGAGATTGATCCGGACGTAACTTATCGCGGCCATACAAACCTTGTTACATCGGTTGCGGTGTCTGCAGAGCAAAACAGGGTCTATTCTGCAGGATTGGATTCAACCATTCGCGTTTGGAGATTACCTCCAGAAGGACATAGCACCTATTCACCTGTCGGTAAGTGATAAAAGAGTGAGCTCGCTTGCAGTTTTACTTACGTTTACAGCAGATCCTTCTTTAAATATGGCAACTTACGTTGGCCATACGGACGCTATTTGGGACTTCAAACTTTTCCCCATCAGCCGCGAAGACAGCTGTGTACTTGCTTCAGCGTCTTCGGATGGCACAGTAAAACTTTGGGATACACAAACCTCCGGAAACTTACTGAAGAACTCATGGACCTATCATGGTAACGGTGCAGAAGAGACTTTCGAGCAACTCAGAGGTAAGAACGAACAGAACATAAAAGACCGATGGATTGATGATTACTGTAATCAGATCAACCGGTGCCGACATCGCTCGATTTCTGTCGTACCGATCTTAGCAAAATCGCCGTATCGTATACAAACGCGAAGATCCGGATTTTCGACCTAGAAACTGGGCAGGTCGTGATGACATTAAACGGCAGTGACGAAACTTATGGTTGAGTAATAAAATCTATGGCACGGAAACGCTCATGCACGCTGTAGACGGTACAATGAAGACACAGATCAATCGCATAGTTTCGCATCCAACGATGCCTTTGATTGTATCTGGACACGAAGACAAGCACATCAAATTCTTTGATATCAAGAGTGGTTCGTGTCTGTATTTTGGGGATTTGTAAGGAAGCTGACTTTGCTTTTTTAGGTGAATGCGCATTTTCTATGTCTGCTCACCTTGATGCGGTTTCTTGTCTCGATATCGATCCTAGCGGGATGACGCTGGTTTCAGGCGGTATGATGAAAAATGTGTGCTGTATGATTTGCTTATCTGGGTGGTTTAGGACATGACGCGTCCATACGGCTGTGGGACATCACCATGACGAAGACATGTACGCAGGAATTCTCCACACATCGGAAAAAGGGAGATGAGGGTGTATTGGATGTCCATTATCATCGTTCGTTCCCTTGGATGGTGAGCGGCGGAGCGGACGGTATTGTTAAAGTATATCACCATGCTCATTAATGAAAAGAAAACAGAAAATACATATTAAAAAAAAGAAAAAAAAACAACAACATGCAATCACAATTAATCGTTAATGGATAAAGAAGTTATTAACTTTTTTAACGCGAAACCGAATCTTCGTCATGTTTCTCATGTGTGTGCGATTTTCATGCTGAGGTCATCATCATTTTGTCAAGCGTCTGTTTCTTTAGTAGTACCTATACAAGATAGCTATAGTTAATAGACCCAAATACCAGTAATAAGTAATCTCGTATTAGAAAACAAATAAAGATGATATTTGGGGAAAAGGCAGACAATATCGGAGAAAACTACGTAGCATGCTAACGGATAAAGGACGAGCATGCAATGCATGAAAGGAAATGACAATGTGGATCACTATCAAGACTACTAAGCTTTAAAAGCGAATTGCAGGATCTCCAGGAGGATGTAAGAGGAGGTTACGAAGAAACAGCGTCGTTGTTTCAGTCACTTCAGAATAGGCGAAAATGATAGCAAACAAGTTAGGCCGTCTTGTTACTGGGTGAAGTTTACATGAAACTCTTGCAGTACACTCTACCAAGTGGGAACGCCGGCGTCAGAGATACGTCTAAGGACTGAAGTTATATGTTACCTCCAGAACTTTGTCAATGTGGTTAGGCTGAATCACACGAGAGTTTGTTGATTCCGCTTCTTCATCGGCTGCTGCTGCCAGTCGCCGCATGAACATCACATAATCGAGATACATCTAAATGACGAGTGGATCAATTCCACTACGCTGGCTATCGTCATTCTTTTACCAAGAGTTCCGATTTGCGTGAAATGGACTTTCGATCAAATCGTTCTTTGAGTCGCTTCCGGTACGAATTGCTGTAGAGCTTAACCATAAAGAAAGAAAAAATTGCAACGGCGCAACGGGACATTTTTTGTTTCTCTCACCATGGTTGTCTGCCAGTAAGAAAAGAGCACTCGTCTTGCACGGTGTTCTCTTCAATAACGCAGACTGACTTCTACGGTGGATAAATAATGATAGCTGTTATATATGCTATGTGCCTCATTGGGAAACGAGAACGGGGAGCGTGTATTGTGACGTAAAAAGACTACAAGCTGTCCAGCGAAGACACGCATCTCAGGAACCCTCTGCTTTGCTTCTTATCTCATGGTGATTTGGCAGCATCCGTTAATTCCCTTTGTCTCTTCGAATTCTCAAACAAACGTGCTACGTTTAACGATAAGAATTAGATAGCTCTTTACCTTCCTATCTAAGAGGGTTAAACGGCTTCCACATTATGGTTTATCATGTGAATATAAACGATTTCGCGCAGGCACTCTATCACATATTACCCTTTTTACGAAGATCGGCATACATAAGTGTACTTTGCCAAAACACTTTTATCTATAGTTTATAAAAAAAAAAGACTTATCAATCTTTGCAGCGTGACCTATGCATACGGAGCTCTTTTTTTGTGCAAACTTTGACCTAGCAACTATTTTTAAGTGAGTAACCCTTATCATGAACGCGACAGTCCAAGCCATCGAGTTCCACACGCTCCTTTATATCTTTCTTAACACACTACCGCTATAAATAACAGAGAAGCGTGTCCATAACATGTAGTGCAGAAAATAAAAATGGAAGGGAAGAGCAACAGTAGTGCCCCAGGAACGCCAACGAAGTTCTATCGGAAAAGGCAATTTCCGAAAGCGGTAGGCGTTGACACATGGTGCGGGCAATCTATTGCTGATTTTCACGCCGCCTTAATAATGACCAATCATCAATCCTGATCTCTCCGGGTCAAACAGCACAAATCGATTGAAACTAAAAGCCGAACGGAGTGGCCCTTTAAAAAAAATTTTTTTTTTGAGGCTATAAAGGCGGAGAAGATAGAAAACAGGTGGAGGTTAAGTTTCTACTTCTTTCTCTTCCTTCTTTCATCTAAAAAAATGTCTGGCGCCAAGTCTTTCTGGAGCATCTGGTACAAGCACGAAATCCTTCCCATTTTCGTCACCGTCGGTGGTGCCTGTGGTTTGGCTGCTTGGCATTTGAGCCGTCTCGCTCGTGGCCCTGAAGTCGTCTGGGACCGTACCAACAACCCCTACCCTTGGCAACACATTGACCAGGACACCCAGGTCAAGCTTATCACGGTTAACCAGAAGTTCGAGAAGTCGTAAGTAAACTTTTTCATCTGTTTACATTAAATTCAGGGATCTGACAACTCTATCTTTTTAGCTACTCCCGTGATCGCCTGTAAATACAGTACCTTATCCATCCCATAACAATCTAACCCCACACATTATACGAAAACCCATTACATATTTTCCCTCTTTTTCCGAGGTGACACGAAGAATATGAAAGGCGCTAGAAATAAAATAAAAAGCAAATAGAAAAAACGCTTTTGTGTTAAAATTCCCTGTTTTCCTATCTACATCTTCTCCACCAAGTAATTTTGTTGCTGAATGATAATCGGTGTTGCGAGTATGGGTGTCGTCTTCTCTAATAATAGAAATACCGTGCGAACTCAAACTCTAGCTCGTATGTATCGGGCTATTGGAAAGTGCACGACTTGCTGTGTACCATCTCACATTCGAGTGTTGTGCGCACGTTGCGCGCGGGGGGACTCGTAGGGCTGCGATTTCCCTCCTTTTGGCGCGAGATGATGGGGCCGGTGTTTCAATTACGCCATCTTTCATTGACAATTTGTCAAGAACGTTGCTCAGCTGTCTTTGCCCGGTCTATGTTCTGAAAATAGACAACGACGCTTCATATCTCGAACAATGGAGTCTGGAGGTACTTATTCATGTACCAGTATCTCTGCTGTAGATAGATCTTTATGACTCGTACGCCGGGTAGGCTAGTAGCATTCAATTATTCGCATTCTCTATAGACAGATATTCATACCAAGGCGGACCCCAAAATCTTGAGATTTTCACATCACCGATACCTTGCGATGTTTCTTGATACAAGCAGTACGGTTGCAGGATTCACGAGTGACTTACACGGGATTCTGTGCGAAGCTGCAGATCAGCTCCAAGCCTATCGTGTGACAAAGCGTTGACTTTTGATGTAAGGTTGATATCCAGATCCAATCCTTCGTTACATATCGCTTAACCGAGAACCACCAACAGCCTCCCCGAGAAATAATGGATACATATAGATGTCGACCTTTCGGAGACTCGGAGCGCTTACAGCTTACAGCTTATTGCGGTTAAACGAAAAAAGAACCACACCTCCGCTTAAGTAACCATGATTTTCTGTGTCTTCAGTATGAATAGCATGGAAGAGTTACTTCCCAGTGCGAAGTGACGTTTACCTCTCGCAAACTTCCTTCAAAATCGTGTACAATAGGAAATATTGGATTTGGAATCCACGTTTGCGTCAGATAATATTATGAGACGTTCAAGCCAACTAATTTTAGCGCTGGAGAGTGATACGTCTTGGCGTGAAGAAGTGACTCATTTGCGTTAATCCAAGAAATAGTTCGCGCCTGGGTAACATCAGTTTTGCATTGAAGTGCTTCAGCGATGGTTTTCGGTGTTCTTCCGGAAGCAGTAAAAATGTCTCAAGATAAGACAGACGTTTCTTTGAAGCAAGAACATCATCTTTGCATTGAGATACCTCAGTGATCGATCTCCCAGTATTCTGTCAGAAACAGTAAAAATGTCTCAAGAAAAGGTTTCATCCAAAAATGATCCGTATTTAAAGGTACGGACGAACCACAAAATTTACATAGAGTAGCGTAAAGACGTATTCAATAAGCAGTATTGAATACACATACAACAGCGCCATTAAACATGAAATTATTTTTTTGGGGAAGAAGTGTACATTAAATTACATACAAGGTGAGTTCTATGGACTAAGTCACCATTCATATTGGGTTAACCAGTTTCAATCATTGGATACTTCATGTGCTTTTACATGAACATCATGATAATAATGGATGTGGGTTTGGTTGTTGAATGGTTAACGTGGAGAATCTACAAAATTGAGTACAGGGAATCGGACATCCTGGTCTCTGTCCGTCGCCAGTTGATGTAACGCATCATTCAGAAGTCTTCCGTACTGCTGATCGCAGGACGTGCTACTTTCATCATCATCGCCTTCGTCATTCTTGTGAGGAGCTATCGCGTCTTGACATATCGATTCTCGGAACTCATCTAATGTGTAATACGTCAACTACTCACCACTTTGGGGGCAGTGAATCGAAAGATGCTGAAAGCGGTACCTTTAAGACAGAGGACTCTGATAGTGGATGATGTCGCTATTCGAACATTGACCACCGGATCCGATGCGAGAGGACATAATCTGGGCAAAAAGAACCGTGCGAAATCCTCTACACAAATCCCCGCTTCTAGTAGAACCTGACATATTTGTGCAAACCTTATTTTTCGAATCAGTACACAAGTCCAACATTTAAATAATCCTTCTTCTACAACGTACACCAATCGCTCGCGGTATGACTCTGCTCGTGCAAAAGAGTCTAAACGTTCTGTCACCTGGCTTAACAGAGCCAATGTATCAATGTCATCCTTTCGTGCATCGACCGCCTTCTTAACCACTTGGAGAATGGTAGGGAACTGGACGAATGAGTGACATCCAAGTCATGGTCAATGATGCTTACCATAGTGACGCCTTTTTCTCGTACAGCAGCAAAAGAGTCAGTGCAAGCACGCATGGCTAAGGGTAAAATATGCTCTACTACACGAGAGGCATCAAACAGCATTGTGATTTCGCATAACTGTACAGTTAGAATATCACGTAGACGCCAGTTTGTCATGACACCGTCCCACACCTCGGCCAGAATCGGGATATATTCATTACGTGTGTCCGTGGCTAAGGTTGCCAAAAAATCTGCTAAATGGTTCAGAACACCTTCCTTGACGTCGTCCAGATCCATCAGATATAGTGCAAAGATCTGAACAAGATCGCGTTCGGTACGTTCTGGACCAATAATGCGGGCAATTTCGTGCAGCGAGTGGGCGAATGTGCAGCGTACCTTTGCTTGATAATCCTTGGTCAGGTCGAGATAGGGGTCTTTCAGATGTGAATCCCAGTAACCAACGCCTGCTGTCAGTACGACAGCAGGAAAATTATAAGCGCACACCATGGCTCGATCCGAATTCAGTTTATAAATATGGTTGTCGTTGGTTCCGATAGAGATAAAGAAATCAAGCAGCGACTCGGGTACCTTGGAGGACAATTGTCACTTTTTCATTTTTCGTTTGTTTCCTTACTTTTCCAGGGTGGCCCGTGATTTCCCAGTCATCTGGTAGAAACTTGGCGATCAATTCCCCTATGATCTCTGCAAGGGTGTGCCGGACGTTACGTGACACATCATTCTTGAAATGTTCAACCCCTTCAACTGCAACACGTGCTTTGCGCTCGGGCGGAAGAACACCACATATCTGTGGCAATGCCAAGGCACAAGCACGACGTACATGCCAGATGGGGTCATGCATAAATGTCTCATACATTGACATCTGTGACAAGATCGAACATCAACAAATTATACCCCTTTTCATTATCAACGTACCAGCTTTTCCTCCGTTACTGTGGCACTGACAACAACGGCAAGACAACCTATGGCCGCTGCCGCCTCTTTTCGGACATAAAACACGGGATCATTCGCCATTCGCTCTACAATAGGGATGCACTGACGAACACATCGTTCCTCACCGAGAGCTTCGGCTAACACGGAGAGAATCTATCACGTATCGTTTTAGGAAAAAGAAAAAACCGCGGGCTCACTGTTAACACTTTACAGAAAGACAAGTCATCTTTGCCAAGTTGGCATCGTCCTGATCTTCTTCCATCATCGGCTGTTTTGCTTCAAATCCGGGGATAGACGGTCGACGCATCGTTTGCTTGGGTATGGTTTGTTCCACCGGCGACAATTTTTTTGTACCGTCTACGACTGCCATCAATCCCATCACAATGCCTTGGAAAATCTCTGTTTCCAATAACTTCTGACTTTTCTCTGTCTCATCGGAAGCAAGTGCTGTAGCTACAGACACGACGCATTGTTGCCCAAGAACTGCCAATACAGAATTTTGATCAAGTAAGCAGTCAACGAGTAAAGAAGCAAACGATTCCGCAGGAATATGAGGATTATCCTTTGACGGGACAGGAGTATCAGGCTGGTCTCCACGATCTTCTGCCGAGGTATCAGATAAAGCATCTACCTGAGGCGGTGCATTCTATAGGGAGTGTCGGCTTAGCCTTATCAGCAAAACCTAAGTTCGTACCTTGTAAAAATATAACATAATCTCATCTAGTTCGTTGATGAAAGCTTCTCTAACCGATTCGTCCACATCACGAGCTAACTCTTGGATCATAGGAAAAACGACACAGACAGCTTCATCAGCAGTGATCTGCTCGAGAGTTGCTGGCAAATCTTTCACAAGAAGCAACCTAGACGGATAACTTAGAAAACGAGACACGTATACACCTTTTCTCTTTTACCTGTGGATCGGTAAATCACTTTTACTTAATGCCGTTATTCTTTCCAAGGGTTCCATAGCCTCATCTAGTGCCACCAAAGATTTGCTATCTTCCATAGTTTCGGAGCAGAGGTTTTCCTCTTGCGAACTTTGTATTTGTAACAAAGGAACGTGATAGGATTCCAAATTCTTGACCATAGTTTCCACAATGTCATCTACTTCAGTCTCAATTTCTCCCTCATGTGGTTCTTTGGTCTGATCGGCCTGGTCGACATGAGCTGATCCCGTCCCAAAATAGCTTGGTGAATAAGAATTTTCCTCATCTTGATCGAAGTCTTCTTGGTCATTGAAGTCGTAACCGAGATCTTTTCATATTTACTTTAGGTCAAGTCCTTGTACTGCCGTTGGTCACCACACACGCACATATATACATATATATATATATATACACGTATCCATATGTTTCCCCAACCGTTTCACATATTCAACTTTGAGAATATTTACCAGCCATAGCAAAACTCAAAAAGAGAACGAAAGCAGAATTTGTTTTCAACTGTGGGAAGTGTTTGTTGGAATGAAGAAGATCACATTCACCAGTGGTGGAATGAAAGAAGGTTTCCAGAGACCAGGAAACCGAACCCTCTGAAAATCACGGAGATAAAAAAAAATGATATCCCAGTCGCCTGGTTTAAGATGAATGTCACTGACTATTGAAAATCACGGTAACCTTTTATGCTATTTATTGAATAGTATCACCTACTTCCTTGCCTCCTTACCGTTTCAAAAGGAAAATGTAAAAATAGCTAAGAAAAGGTGACTAATGAAGGGAGTAATGGGTAAGCGTGTTAATCAGCTGCTGCTTAATGCTTGAAACATTGCTAACACTCGATATTTACATGATGTGTGCCCGGGGAAGCATCTGTAGTGTGGATACTATATAAATAGGAAATGTAGTATGACATTCTTCACGTAAAAAGGTATTCAACAAGAGAAATTATATGCCTTATATGGAGCAGGGGATATCTAGATCCTTCGAAGTATCTAAATGTCCCCCATCCACCGACAAACGATATAGATCTAAGTTGCACACGACAAAAATGGTGAATACCAACATGATAACACGTTTGGCTCGGAGATCTAGAACCCTTGTGTTCAGATGGAAACAAGAAGTAGACACGCATGTTTATCATACATATGACTAATAGTTTGTCACTCTGCGTTCCACAAACCATGCCTAAAGGTCTCCAGTTTCCAAACGTCTAACTCTTTTATTTTCTGACGTGCTGATAATTTTGATGTTGACACAGCAAAGTCAGAGTGTATGTGTTGGATGATAGCACGATTCTAAGCTGTTGTTCAACAACCCCATCACATAAGGGTACCTGCTTATCTTTAGTCGTTCGGATGCTTAACCCGTTTCTGGCTCTCGTCTGTCTCAGCAGACAAAAGTCTCGGTCTTGAGTATCCATCCACCCTGTTTCTTTGTAGGACTTCAAGTAAATGATATCTTCATGAGAAATGCATCAGCTTTCTCTTGCCGTATGTATTCTTTGTATCCTAGAAGCTGGTAAAGACAACTCCTTGCGTTTCTTACCGAAGCGAAAGTTTTTCCTCGCATTGAGAATCACCGGCTATCCCGCCTCACCTTGCTCGCTTCATACCCACTGGTTTTAGTTTCTCTGTCTTTACGCGCGTTTCTGCACTTTTAGCTGATTCTATTCCCTAAGATGATGTTGCGGTGCGTCGTACTTTCAGACGCTATTAATCGATGGGCTCCTGAATGCTTTGCGTTTGAAAGTTTCTATATAGCGTTTATGTAAAACAGATCAAAGTGAGTTCCGTTGCATTCGATAAAATTTGACATGAAAAATTCCCGACGTTCTGCAGAGGCTGTCGGCCGTATCTCTGCCGCATTCGAGATTGCACTGAACGGGTTAAGCTTCACAAAGATTTCTCGGAGAAAGGTGTTGTGTCAATGCACCGTACATGCACTGTGGGAAATGCGTTTCCGACAATTCACCTGTTTTTGTCATTTTCAGGTAGATAGTCGTTGCAGTGTAGCACATTACTGCCAAGTATGTCCTGAAGCTGACACAATGATTCCGACTATTTACCTGAAAATGACAAAAACAGGTGAGTTGTCGGTACCTTTTCCCCATAGTGATGATGCAAATACAGATATACGCATCGGATGACGTTGCATCCATCAAATTGCACCCAAGTTTCAGATTTAGTTATGGCAGATTTTTCAAGGTAACGTATGGCATGTTGATCAGAGGGTTGCATTATAAGATGTGTGACGACCTCGCTCTCGAGGCTCAAAGTGGTACACTTTACACTACAGTCTATATGCAGTTGAACGGATTCGGAAGATCGCTATAGATTTGTATGTATCTGGATAAACGTGCTTGATGGTGCCTATAGCGGTGTCTGTTCTTATGCCGTTTGACGCGAGCTTCAAACGGAAGGTTCCTTTTACCTTGATTGTATGCTGATGACTGTGTACTGTATTCTTTTACCGTTTATTGAACAACTTTTTACACTACTCTAAATAAACTATGCGTCCATGAAGAAGCGAGTTTCCGCTAAGGAAATAATTGAATATGCGGTCATTAGTTCACAAATTGGCGACAAAATAATACTATACTTAAATCAACTTGGTACCCAGATGGATGCATAAATTATTAGAGTAGCATAAAAAACCATTCACGGTTAATAAATGGAAGATGCTTTGATGTCAGTTTACTTAGCCCGAAGATAATTAAGCCTAAAAGCCTGCGCAAGCCCGCGCCTGAGTCCGGTGGGGCCAGCGTGGGGAAGGGTCCTGGCTGCGACGGCCAGCGATAAGGAAGTACGCCATGCAGAGGACTTGAAGCGATGCAAACGTCTGGCGAGGTTCTGTTGTGGAAGTTGTATAACCCAGTTTGCGATAGTACTTGCTTATCTGGTGAGGAACGAGGGACTACATCACAGCCAGGACGGTTCGGGACAGAGGTCATGCAAGCTAAACGATAGATAAAAAAAAACATGAGTAATTGCATATGTATATAAATTGACATCCTTACCGGGGATGTTAAAGATGGACATAGCCAAAGAAGGAAAAAGAAAAAGGGAAATTCGTGCATTTGTTTAAGTATGGATTAGTTTAGGTGGAACTTGTGCTTACCTTGAAACATTTTTACTGCTTTTCGATGGGATACTGGGAATTCATCACTGAAGCGCCTCAATGCAAAAACGATTTCTTGTTACAATGGGATATTTTTCCTTATCTTGAGACATTTTTACTGCTTCCGAAAGGACAGGGAAAAGCCATCACCGAAGCGATTTAATGCAAGATTCTGGTCACCCAAGCGCGAACTATTCCTTGGATTAACGCAAAATAAACCACTTCTCCGTGCCAAGACATACCACCTTCCAGTGCAAATTTATTCAACTTGAACGTAATGTGATATTTCTTTGATGCAGATGCTCAGTCAAAATCCAGTATTTGTTCCCATCAGTGACAGATTTCTCTATCTCACACAGAAAACGTTTCAGCTAACAAGATACGTTGGGCATTTAAAGTATTGTCTTTATTTCTTCGGCTCTGTTTCCTATAATTTCCCCAATAAGGATGTAAATTCACCGCATCTATAAGATTATTCATGTAACTTTGTTTCACCACTTAAGTAACTGTTGTCAAATGGCTCATTTTTGCAATAACTTGCGAGACAATGCACCCCTTCAGGTCCTTTGCAACCGTTCGAAACTGGCCACGGTCATTGGGCTGTTACACTCTTGGTGAATAGGTCAAGATAGCATCCAGTATCATGTTATACTGGCCATAAACAGATTTTCATGCTCCTAGAATAAGTATTGCGCCCACGGAGAGGCCAGGTTCACACAAATAAAAGCTCACGAATTAATAACGTATACTCAATCTTTCTTTAGCACAAGTGTGGCTCTTCGTGGACCCAAGATTTATTCAGAGTAGGAAGAAAAAGATGTTCAATAAAAACGTCAAGGCACAGACGCATTTGTGCATGTTCCTGCAAAAGGTCCAGAACTCTAAATACGGCCGAGGATGCTCGACGTTGTGGTCCACATCAACTCAAAGTGATAACACTTTTTCCGCTTTGCTCGATCAATCCAATGTTATCATCTTACATAATCGGACAGAACGCCATCCTACCGTTCCTAACAATGCCAGCCGAGCGCGTTTTTGTTCTGTGAGCTTGGATGTCTGGCTGTTTTGCGAGACATCAAGCATCGGCACGCGCGCAGTTAGGAACAATATAACCCTTTCGTGGAACTGTATAAATTGTAACCTCACTTATCCTCGCTTCTTTCATGTGAACATCTTTATTTTATTGTTCAATGCCTGCCTGTTTGGATAGCTTCAGGTTCTGATCGGTAATATAATATCAAATGCAGGCCTATACGATCTTCAACGACGTGTGCTTGCTTTTTCCGTAAAACAAAAAAGACACGCACTTCTCTCGAGGCGAAAGGAACAAAACCCGGTCTAGAAAAGTAGCAATTCTATATATATACACTACATACAAGAATTTACCCTCGATACCCGTTCCATCGGCAGTAATATTCCTTTTTAGAGATTTTGTAACACTATTATCGTCATGCCACCATTTTACTCGGCTGCCCTTGCCCAAATCAGAATCTTAAAATCCAAATATCTTTTTTCCTATTTCAAAATAAACGGTAGAAAAAGGCAATGCAAGCAACGTGGTAAATCAATAAGCGTCAGAATGCATCTATTTGGGGTTATGCTACTGTTATATTGACAACAACATGCACAGACACCGGGAGCACAGTTACATCGGGTATCCCTGCACAATTCCACATGTGCACACCGGCGTTCCCATTTTTGTCACGGTAACATGAGAACCATCGATGTTCTCTCACGCTTGTATTTACATAACGTTAAAATAACCAATAAGGTCTTTCTGGTTTACGATGAGGCTTTGCTTAGGCAGTTCTTGTTTTTTTAATAAAATTACAGTTAGTAGTACATCCTTTGCTTGAGAAAAAAAAAAGTAGAAATAATTGGAGTGTGGAGGGAAGTGAGCGAAAAAGGGGAAAGGCCTTCTAGGCCATTTGTTTCTCGGAGATTGAATTCTCTTTTGTGTCAAATGAGGTTTCCTCAGTGACATTGGTTTCAGTCACCTTGTTAGCAACAAGGTAAATGAAAGGGAAAGAGATAAACACCAAAAGCCAGCAGATCAAGCATCCCCATCTCAAAGGAGTGCTAACAGCATCAAGACCAAATGCGATGGCCGCACCAGCCGACTGGACGGCTTTGTAGAAACCGGCATAGCGTGCCAACAAAGCTGGGTCATTTGACATCGCACCCATCAACCAATAGAGATAAGTCTGATAGAGAGAATCAGAGAAACCGTACATGATGAAGAGAACGAAGGGACCACCAAATTTGGGACTAGTCCAATTGGTATAATCTTGATTGCCATTCTCGAATTGAAGCTATTTTTTTTTGTTAGCGATGAAAAAAGTCAATTCTCAATTAAGACTAGCTTACTTGGAAAGCAAATCCACCAGCCCAGACGGCCATTAAGATAACAAAGATAAGAGTCAGACCAACAATACCACGAGTACGGCGAGCCATCCTCGGAGTATCTAAGAGATAACCTAAGCCGATAGAACCAAAGATTTGAAACATCCAGTACACCAAGTCATTGAGAGCGCGGGTGGGAGGGTCGAAGTAGACAGCGTTGACTTTGAATTGGTAAGCATAAAACCAGTTTGATGCCAAGAAAGCAGGGATAAGAGCGATCATGCGCCATTCTTTCCAAACTCGCAAGACGCCCTTGAGCTCTTCCTTCCAGTGGGAAGATTCTGTAATAGTCACACGGGAGCCATCCGCACGAATAACATTGGAAGGGCGCGCAAGGACCAGAGAGAAAAAGACACCACAGATCATGACAACAACGAAAGCAACGTAGGTGGCGGTCGTCACGCCGTGCGCGCCCGGATTTTGAATGTTGATGGCCAAGGTAATAGCGGAACCGAGGATACCACCCACGTTGAACAACGCCCAGAAAATACCAACAAATTTTCCCTTATCCTTTTCTTGAGGATAGGACATCATAATGGCACCTTGCGCAGCCCAGAAGATACCAGCGCAGCAGCCGAGAATAGCACCTGCAGCAATGACAAATCCGTCTACTTTCTTTCGGTCATAGACCCACAAGGATGCAGAATAAATAGCGTAACCGACCGAACCGCCCTAATGTAGCACGAGAATAAAATCAATTGACCATTATTTTTGACAAACAGATCCAACTTACTGTCAGTGTCATATTGACTCCCAGAGTATTGATTACAGATCCAGCAAAGAAGCCTACGATGGCAAAACAAGCGTACAATGCGCTATTGGCAGCAGAGACCAAAGGAGCATTTTCCTGCATGGAGCCACCAGCACCAAGACCGGATAGGGCGTTGAACATACCAGGGCAGCAGAGACATACTAGGCCAAGTAAAACAACTTGGATGACGGGCGTATTCACCCATCTGACAAATGACTTAATCATAGATAGAGGAGAAGAAAAGGGGGAATAGGGAAAGGAGAATCAAAAAAAAAAGATTGAAAAAGGGAGGAAAAGGAAAAGAAATTGCACTTTTATATCATGAATTTTTTTATTGCTTTAGGAATGCTCCGCTGGACACATGAAACACCAATACAAAAAGGAATAAAAGAAAAGCGGAATATAGAGGGAGATGCAGTGATACAAGGTATATTTAGGTAAGATAGAAGGGCCCCTGAAGGGAACCCTGGTCCTTATGTCATGAATAATCAGGGTTCATTGGATCTGTTGAAAGAATCCTCAGAATCTGGTGTTCCCGTTCCCCGCATTTTCCACGCGAATCATCTCTCATGGTTACATTGGACAACTGATTCCGCTGAAATGCAACTGGTCCCTCTTTTTTTTCACATCCCCAACAATATGAAACCCAGACATCCGGTTTGGTAACCAATACCTGCTCTTCAAGGTATTAAAAAGGTAAAGAAATAATTGCACAATAGATGATCTCCAACCTCTGGATCATCATTGAATAAGAAGCAACAGAACTGGCAACGGAATCGTATGATTACACAATCCTTGGGAAAAAAAGAAAAAGTCGGAAGGAACTCTCGCCCGCGAAACCCAAAACGTGATCCGCTGATGTTTTCTCATCGTGTATTCGTTGCTGGGAATTATTACACGAATACACAAATTAGCCGTTTTGTGACTACAGCTCCATGGTAACAAAGTTGCACCACAACAAACATCGGTTTTAGCAAAAAAAAAAAAAAAAAAAAAAAAGGAGCTACGTACAAAGTGATTTACTCGACCCTTGAAGGAATAGGCTTTCCCCGCCACCAGGTCATTGGATTAACACGTGCCTTTGTGTATCCTTAAAGGGAAGGTTTTTCCCTTGATTACCTTATCCAAAATTTGTAACACAGTATCCTCTTCGATCTCTTTATTAAACGGTAAGATATTCAGAACAACTTAAGCCATCTCCAAACATGTTACGCCATAAACCTTCTCAACACTTGCTTCGGGTTCTTGTCCTTTCCACATGCGATAGGCGGTAAACACACTTTCCCACCCGAGTTCCTCGAACAAAGCCACAGCATTTTTATTGGTGGTGCACACATTAACCGAAAGAGTCTGAGTCGATTCTTGCGCGAGCCGGGATTTGGAGATTCTATGAGCAAGTTCCACCAGAATGGCACGAACCTGTTGCGCGGAGGTGGCATACAAAGGTCCGACTTGGTAACCGTCGGTGGTTGGTCTCGCACATCCAATTGCCTGGATTTGCCCATCTTCAATCACCGCTACACCGAACCGGTCCTGGCAAACTGAATGAAGTCCGATCCAATTGGCGACAAACGTCTCTCTGTGGAGCCCCGTACATTGACGATCTAGTGCCTGGAGTTGATCCAATGGCACCTGATCTATCTCTGTGAAACGGATCTGCGGCCTTGGTTGACCGGATGCAAATGCCTTTACGCAACCAGAACGTCGACGTTGTATTTCCCAACTCATCGTTGTAAAACCTAGTTTTCGATAACGCTCAACTTGTGCTGGAACTGCATCCAGACCCACAGAAACCGCTCCCTTCAAACGATCCAAAGCACGCAAGAAGACGCTGGTACCATAGCCCTTCTGACGGTGCTCAGGATGGGTAATGAATAAGCCAATCCAGCCGCCATCCTGTCCATATCGAACACCGGCAACGATGGCGACAACGTTGGTCCTGCCATCTTTATCGGGCACGGTACACACTAAGAAGCCCTCCGGATCCGACTTGAAGTACGTCCTAATATCTTGCGTATCCAGCCATGAATTCCATTTTTCTGACAATGGCCATTCATAGAATTCTTTTTCTAATTGTTCTGGCGTACAAGACTGGAAGCTCACGTCGTCGATGGTCATTCTTCTGATAAAAAGGCGAAAAAAGTGGGACTACCTGCGTGTTGTAGAAAAGTCGACCTATTTATTTATATTTAAAACTGATGTGGGTGATACATACAGGGATCTGTCATCATGATTACCATCGGAGGGTTAAGTAGCTGCGCCTCATTTAAAAACGCCGTTTAACTCTATCCATCATGCAGATCTAACAGACATCCATATTATGCCCAGCGATATAGGAATTGTTAGAAAGCACCATTGTTGTATAGGTGTTGCGCAGCGCGCCTCGAGAGATGTACGCCTTGAGGATCAATCCGGGTTTGATTTTACGAGGCTTGTCCCTTTTTTCTTTGGAGAAATGAAAAGAGCGTTTAGAAAGCGATCACCTCCTGTCGACCATTTGAAATGTCGGGTCGACAGGAGAAGGTAAACAACGCATGTTTACTCTATTCCGCGGAAGCCAGCATCGGAGATAGATGAGTCATTAAAGATCTCACGCTGTCAACACTAGCGCAGTTGTCAATCCCGATAAAGTCATCAACGCTAATAAGAACAGCAGGTTCAAGGAGAAAAATCCACTTCTTATAAGTTCCGGTTACCTCAGAATTCAAGCATATATCCCTCTCTCGGATGAAGTTCGTCTCATGGGACTCTCAAACAAAGACGATCGAAAACTTAACGCAACGTCTTGCTTGTGCTATCGACATGCTATCTTACAGAGCCATCTACTAGAGGACGTAGTTAGCATGGAGGATGAATTTCACCCAAATTGCCCATATGAAATAATAATTCAAGGTGTGGCGTTAGACCATGTTGCGGTATACCGGCGTCGTCTATGTGTAACAGACGAGAAAGTCTGGCAACGATACCTTACTCCAATGGATAATTCGCAAAAACATGCAATATCGCCAAAATATAAGGAACAGTTAGTAGATCCAAGCGGGTCCGATTAGATACCGATCTCTATGCCTCGAAGAACGAAAAAAAAAATTTTCATTTTTATCTTGAACAAAACATCGGTTAGTGGCACTGTGGGAAAATTCCATAGCAACCGTTGCACAAAATAAAGTGTGCGACAACAAAATCTGTCTGTGGCACCATAAATAGGTCATGGACGTGATCTATAACGAAAATGCAGAAATCATTTCATTATCCAAATGGTGGAACTAGACAGATATATTAAAAGATGGACTAGTACTCTCTTGCGAGGAGCGAGCTCAGTGAAAAGGAAAGGCTTACGTCAGTATCCCATGTGCTTATAAGTGTTACACTACTGCTGCTGAGATCTGTAGCTTTAACCAGTTTTGAATTTGAGTTCTGATAAACCCAACTGTCAGACACCAACGTTTCCTCTCATGGCAGAAAATGTTGAAATTTTAAGTTCACTTCATTTCTGATCTTAAATCTCACAGTGTCCATTAGATTTCTTTTATCTTTTACTTTCATCGTTCCAAGTGATATCGCTTTTCGATAAAACAAACCTTTTCTGTCCCGAGATGAATATGATGTTAACTTTCAGAAGACGTTTGAACGGACATTTAAGCATCTCAAAGTCATCCATACAAAAATATCCCTGTATGGATTCTCTTCAGATCTAGGAGGTTGCAGCAGGTATTAGTAGCAGTGCTTTATTTGCTAGTAAAAACCAAACAGCGACAGGAAAGGAAGTGTCGACGCTTTCCATAGACAAAGGGAGTGCAACTCGTAATTTTCTTAACGATAATAACTAATCTTCGTATTTTAACTGATATGCGCTGAAAGCATCTCCAATACCGGGTACATGAACTGGTGCAGTAGTCCATGCACCGTATCGTTTACGGACTTTGTCAGTCTTACAGTAATATTGGTAGTCTGTAGCGACCCAGCGTGTTCCAAGTTCTACCCATTCAAGTCTTCCGTTCAAATGATGCTTATTAGGATAGAAAACCACATATGCTCGTCATCCTTGCTTCAATCTGAGTCCGTAGGAGTTCTGTACTGTATCTGCATTATACACCGAGAAGCTGATGCCTACGTTGATCTGTCCTATCTCGTACATGGGAGAAGTGCTGTACTGAGAGGTGATAGTTCTTGATTCCATATGGGTGATAGGACACGGAGTACCACTGCCTATGCAATCGATGCCACCTGTTATTATGATGGGGCTTTGGTCGCGGAATACACTTGTCCGTTCTTCACAATAACACAGGCACCCAACGCCAACACCAGCGTTACTAAAGCTACCGCAACCTCCATATGTATGAACCGAGGTGTCGTTACCATCATCGTAAGTACTGACATATTCCGCACCAGTGAGGTCAGTATTGATAAAACCCGTAGAGTTGCGTACATACACGATTGCATCAGGAATCAGTGCATAGCTGGATCCAGAACAAATGGCTAGGATAGCAGGCACTTTTGCAAACAACATCGTAGATAAAATGAATCCGACCCCACTTTGACCACTATTTATGTTGATTTTGGATTAGGTTGAGAACCCTGCTTTCGTACGACTCAGTAAAGTCTCCTTCGTGCTTTGCCAATTCACGGATGTCCTCGCACAAAGACTTCGGTACAAGTTCAACACATGCTCGCACAAAATACATAAAGTAATATGTGAACATCGTAGACCGCATTTATGAATTTTGCCCTCAATTTTTGCTTTTGTAACATAAAGCGCATCATATACACACCTCCGGCAAACAATATACTGTTACTAATGCAGTAACTCCTTACGCCTTTGGCCTTGTGCAATCATTATGTGACCCGTCTTGGAATGTGCGATGTCAACAGCATGAGAAAGGAAATCGACTAGAATAGCCGTAGCGATAGGTTGAGACCACTAACTTCGTCCGCAGTAGGATGTACGATTCCAAAAGTTTTGTCAACCGCGCACTTCGACACAAAGCGCTAGTCAGACTTACTAGGCGCTTTGATATGAAGCTTTTTCCAAATATCTTTCATGCTGAGAAGAAAGGATGGCAGAATACTAGAAGCTCGACCGTCTATGCTCGTGAACACGTTACTGGGAACAATTGTGTCATCCTCTGAGATAAAAAACAATTCTAAGACTGCAAGTTTAGCAGCGCATTATATTGCTCTCATTATCATCGTAGAAATATCGTAGACGGGCTCAATTGCAAGCTGAGGGACATCAATAACATCTAGGGGCGGCATGTACGAACATGAGATTGACCAGTAATAAGGATCAGACTAGATCTCATCAAAGCAATCCAGTGTGTAGCTGCCACAGGCGGCCGATACACGAAACGTGACAATAACCGTTCCCATTTCTTCGATATGCTTCCTTGTATTCTACGCTCATTTTTGGAGAAACCGATACAGATACTTTACTGGATTTGTGAGACATTTGCTGGGTCATTTGTCGGGAAAATGCAAACCTTCGGTTCCTTTACATGATAAATACTGACATGCGCAAGGCAAAAAGTGCGAGAGATGCAGACAAACGTACAAGGGACAATTCAGTACATGTTTTCCATTACTTTACGCACTTAATATAATCAAAATGCGCTTCTTCAAGTATGACATTCTGCCAAGTGTGGGAGGTAAAACGAAATCTTAATCACTAAACGGCAAATGGCGGTCATCGATTGATTCGACACGCTCGAAGCCATGTCTTAGCTTGGCTTGAAAGGAGATCATATTTTAAAAACAAGAGCAAAACTGCTACATTGAGAGTGCTATTCCGCTCACAGAAGGATGCATCTAGCCTGTGAGATGCACAAATTGGTTTGATCATACACCGGTATTGCCTTTGCCTTGTACACAAAAAGAGTTCTTGCGTCCAATGCGTCGAACTGAAATTCTTGCGCTGGGCGACCCCCTTATCCGATACCTACTTGTAAATACCACTAATGACACATAAATGGAATGAAAAACATCGCAGAACTCTGTTACTGGGAAGTGTTCAGGTCTTGCTAACTTCAGAAAATTCTCTAATAAAGAAAACAGTAGATTGGTATCACGGATTATAAGGACCGTTGAATGAATTGAAGTGTATGGTATAACGAAATACTGCTATCTTTATAGTAATATTGATAGTGTGCATAATACTTAAGTGATATGCCGAAGACACCTGGGCAAACAAGGAAGTGGTCTACCGAAACCCGGTTTTCCGTAATGCTGTAACGTTGTTTTTGTTAGCATTTTGTACAGTTGTATGGATTCACCGTGACAATAATTCTGTCGCTGAGTATTGAGCTTGTGGAGAACCATAACAATAAGGACAAACTCTATGCGCTAGGTGAAACCGTTGAACGATTGTCAAACTCTTCCGTAGCTTTCCAGAATATTCGTACTCAGTCATTCTCGGGTCATACGGCTACATGCTCTTTGTATCTATCCAAGGGCTATGTGTTTTCGTTTATCGGATATTTTGCTATATTTTGGATTAATAAAGAAGGTGAATGACATGTGGAAAAGAAATTAGAGCTCCTTAAGTAAGCGCCACTTCCCAGTTGTCTGAACATATTCTTTCAAACCTCTTAGAAGTCATACCTTGCACAACCGTGCACCCACCAAGACTACCCTAAACTTTATTGATCTTCTGGCCGGGAATTTGGTATGACTCCTGAAAAAAGGGTTCTCAAAGCTGGAAATAACGCCGAATGAATTCGCAAGGCTGTAAGCGGAGATTGATTTGTTTGCGCAGTGTGGCTTTTTTCATGACTGTCAAAATTTAATTTTCGTATAAAAGAAGGCTAGTGTTGGTTTGCCATACGAACTGTTACCTTTCGCAAGAAGGTAAAATTTTGGCTGTGATGATCGAACGTACACTTTCGGCTTATTCTGGGAGTCACATAGAGGCCCCTCTTTCCCATTGTGTTAAGAGGTGAACCCACCTTTATGCCTAAGAATATGATGCTAGATGTACGCTGTCTGAGCCTTGTCCCATTTCGCGTCAGAAGAAAACTTTTTCGATACGATTTATTCTCCGACATCAATAAAAAACCTTTCTTTTATTTTCCAAACTCAAGGCTGTTAGGGTCGTGTTGTGATGATACTTTTGGCATCAGAATGTGTGCCAGAGCTGAAATAGCACGAGAAAGTAAGACTGCAAAGCCCACATGGATAAGTTCAGGCTGAAGGCAGTTAAAAAAAAATAACTAGCCGTCGAGCAGGACTCATCAGGATGACGCGATTTCATAGGCTTCCCTTTGAATATTTTAGTCAGAGAAATCGCCCTTTTCAGTATGCCATCAACAAAGTACCAAATGAGAGAACCGGATACTCTAAGAGGCATAATACGTTTTCCTGAGAGAGCGCCTTTGTTACAGTCCGTTAAGAAATCTGTCAGGTTGATAGCTTTCATGGACGGTTCACAAAACGTTCGAGCGTTTCTTGATTCTTCGTCCACACTATGTCATTCCATACGGTTAAAGACTTCAGAAATTAAGCCTTGTTGTCGTATGTCATAACGATTGATATGTTGACTCGATACTTCATGTGAGCTCAGTTTGATCATACACCTATGAGATACGTTCTAATAGTAATAAAAGCTTTTGAGAATTGTTCCGTAGGAGTTGCTTACCAGAAAAGGATGACTTTTCTGTACTGTTTAGACTAACGACCGAGCATCGGTTCATGCTGTTTGAACGATATTAGGATCCTGAAGATCAAACCCCGTCACTAGCATTTGTTTTGGCTTTTTTTACTTTGCTTTGACCATGAAACTCATCCATCTGCTTGTTGGCATAGCTCTTGCAGTCTACTGCTGCGTTGCTCAGGTTGTCCAAGTAACAGATGAGAATTTCAACAGTCTGATGAAAAGCAATGACGAGTGGCTCTTGGAATTGTAAATAGCCTCAGAAACTTATACCGATGGCTAATGATGTTTTACAACTTAGCCACGCAACATGGTGCGGTTATTGCAAGCGATTCGAGCCAAAATTCTATGAAACAGAAAGGCTGATGCGATCTACTTCGGTCAACACACGGTTCGGACAGGTGGACACCGAAGTTAACTCTGGTTTGGCTGCCAGGTTTTTTATTTCGCGCTTGCCTACGTTGGTCCACATCAAGAATGGCCAAGTTCGAACCATTGATCAACGCGATACCCGTGCTCTTGCGGATCTACTGGAATACCAGACCTGGCGGGATATTAAGCCTACCAATCCACTCGTGTCTCCTTTTGGTTTGTTGTAAGCACAAGGACCAATTCTTTTGAGCACGACTGACCATTCTTTATTGATAGTGGTATTTTGGTCGGTTATATTGGCATGACGGTAAAGTATGTATCTCGCGTACCTCCATGGACATTAGTAGCAGGAGTAGTCAGTATCCTGATCATGCTTATTACCATACCCTTTGTCTTCGGCTCCGGTAAACTACAAGAGAGCCATCCATCTCCTTCTGCATCCTCATCAAGCGACGCACGTCAGAGTGTTGTGTTGTAGTGCCTTCACGGGATCAGACGACTGGAATTGAAACCCAGGCACCATGTAAATAGTTTTTTACTGCAAAACAAGAAGAGGTGTCTCTCCTCGACAATAAAACAATGTCTCACAGTACATGTGTCTGATAGCGCACAACTTGTATAACACCTCATCTCACAGAGACGATCAAAACGTATCAATTAGTTTTCGTGTCATTCCCTTCTATAATATCTATATATATAATAATTGCTCTTACTTGGACTTGTTCATCTCTTTTTTCCTTCTTTTGATTTGGTAAAAGCAGTCGACACCCAACTGTTCTAACGGAGATTATATGTGCTATATCCTATTTTGCAAGTGTCAATCTGCTCAAAGAAAGGAAGCGTTCTATTGGACAAGTCGATCCTTCTTCTAGAACCCTCAGGAAGGTGGAAAGTGCAGGGACATGCGTCCTAATAACAACAGTGTACTAGTATGTAGTTGCAGCTACGTATTATGTATAAACATAATTCAGATAAACTTTGACACTTACTCTGTCCGAGATGAACTTCGAATACGGTTTGGGGACACTTCGAAGTCCCTTTTTTTCTTTTGCAATTGGATATTAGGACAGTGCACTCTCAGTTGAAACACAAACATCTACTTTCTAGCTTAAAGTTTATTTGGAGCTAAGGCCTAAATAATCTAAAACTGACGCAAGAAATCCTGTATTGTTCCAAATGCTGGCAGTAAAAAACCTGCAAATAAGGTGGGCGCAGTTTCGTGCACTGATCGCACGAGAAAATTGAAAAGTCACAAGTTTGCTTTGCTGCCTGCAACTTTTTTCAGCTCTAAAACGAGACAAAAAAGACGATCATAATGGAAGACGAAAATAAGGGCGATTACTCTGCAGTACCTCCTCCTAGTTCGCTTACATCGGCTTCGGCTGCACCTGTTAATTTTAACGATGCATTATCAAAAGCAAGAGCTATTGCTGAAAAACTGAAGCAACAGTCGGCTGCTGCAGCTCCTGCTCCTCCTGCGGCAGTGCCTTCAAGCTATCCTGTGTCAGGTATAGATAAGAATATTTCCAGTATATTTCTCACAATAGCATATATAGCCGGTTCTAAAAGAAGTTATCACGATGACCCTTATGATGCACAAGATGATGACCGTGGAAGATCCTACCATGATACTTACTATGATGATCGCGAGAGCAAACGAAGTGCGTATGACAGAGGATCTTCTCGACCCTGTAAGATTAGAATGATCATCCAAAAGATCTGATCTGATGGTTTTACAATAGACAATTCTGGGAACGAATCCCGACGCTATGGGCTGGGTTCGGATGAAAGAAAATCCATGTCAGCTTATGGACCCAGCTCAGCTGGTGCCGTTATTCAGGAAGAATGTGCAGTACCTAACCATATCGTTGGTTTGGTCATTGGAAAGGGCGGCGAAAACCTAAAGAAAATTGAACGCATGTCGGGAGCTAAGGTGCAATTCACAGCTGGTATGCGTTTCCATCGAACGCTGCTCTTTGTTGATCCATGTATGAATTTTTAGACACGGGCGATGTTGAAAGACGGGTCAACATGACAGGTGAAGCTGATCAGGTTAAAATTGCACGAGACATGATCCAGCAAGTGGTCGACGACGCCCGTGCTACAGAAGCGGCAAGACATGGCGGCAGACCAGACATCCCCGGAGCAGCCAGTGCATCTAGCATGACACGTAGTAATGGACTTGCCATGACTATCCCCGCATCAAAGGTTGGACTCGTGATAGGACGTGGAGGTGAAACGATCCGCGATCTCGAAGAACGCAGCGGTGCGAAAATCACAGTGACGCCCGAGTCATCTACCGATCGACCTCACGAAAGAACGGTCAATCTCCTCGGCGAGACAGCAGCTATCCAACGTGCAAAAGCTTTCATTGATGAGATCGTTAACGAAGACGGCAAAGCAGTAAGACAATGGAAGCATGTAGCTTTTATTTATTGATACATGGACAATAGGTTGCACCTAGTCGTGATTGGGCAGCATACCGCCAGCAACATTATCCTGGTGAAGAGCCTCGTCGTCCTTATGGACGAGATGACGAAGAAGAAGCAGAGGGAGGTTCTCGTCCAAGCGGTGAATATTATGGAACCGGAGCCAATGCACCAGGTGATCGTTATGGATCAAACGCTTCTGGTCAAGATCGTGCATATGGAGGTGGCGGTTTCCGCGGAAGATTCAATGAAGATTCCGAATCGATCAAAGTACCTAGAAGCGCTGTGGGCTTTATCATTGGTAGAGGTAAAGTTAACCCCGGACAAAAGCAAAGTCAGGGTTACTCATTTTGTTAGGTGGCGAGACGGTACGTGCATTGGAGGATCAATCAGGAGCTAGAATCAAGGTTGACACTAATGTCGGGGCGGATGCAAATGAGAGGACAATTAATATTTTCGGTAAGTCGAGGGACGATCATACGACTTTCCATTTTGATTTCGTGGTAAACCAATGCGGTTTACCATGGATGACTGGTGGTTTGATGTGATGCTCTCTTTGCGGTGTATGTTTGAATATGCATGAACATTGTCTTGTTTTCTGGCGGTTTCCCTTTCTTGTCGCCGCTTCTTCTTTCTCTATTTCCCTCTCTCGCGTTACGCACTGGATCACTTTTCAACTGGAACCAATTACAGGTAACGCCGATGCGATTACGTTAGCCAAGCAACTTGTGATGGAGAAGGTCGCCGAAGGAAATGTACATGATCTTTTTGGTTTTTTCTTTTTCTTTTTTCTTCTTTTGTGTGTGCGTGGATGGGATATTTCAGGTCTCGATGAAAATCTCTGTGAACATGCATTTTGGTGGGGGTGCATGTTCTTGCAGCGATCGATCGATGTTGTATAGGGTTAAATTGTGCAGGCAACCATGGTACGGGTACTAACAGTGTCTTTCTTTTATTGGGTTCTTTTGATGTGATTACTTGCTTGTGTGCCTATGATTCGGATTGTAACAGGCTAATCGTGGTGGCTATGGTGGAGGACGATATGGCGGCGATCGTCAACGCGGAGGGGATGTCGTGTTTACCTTTTGAAAGAATCCGCGTCTTGTATATGAGAATATCGTTACTTACTCTTGTCTTAGAGACTATAATTCCCGCGGCGGGTATGGCGGTCGCTACGGCCAAGGGTATTCGTCTCGTTACCAGGATGGTACGGATACCAACGCTGGTTATGACTATTCGCAATACCAGCAGTACTACGGTGGTCAGTATGGCTACAATCAATCGCAGTATGGCCAAACCACACCCACTTCTGGTCAAGACTCGAGTACGTCGAACGTTGCGGCTGCTGGCCAACAAGGTGTGTACAATAATTTGTGCGTGACATGTGGTTTACTCGTTTCAAAAAGACTATCAGTATTCTGGTTACCCCTATGCATACGGTGGCTATGGGCAATACCCTCCTGCTGACGGGGCGTCATCTGCAGCTCCCAACGCGGAGTCTGGCGAGCAAGAAGCTAGCAAAGATTCAACCGAGGCAACAACATCTACTGATATAAAGGCAGCTTCTACCAATGAAGGGGCTGCGCCAGCAGATGCATCTGCTCCTAAAGACAATCAAGCAGAAGCGTATTATGCTCAATATTATGGCGACCAATCGCAATGGAGCCAGGAAGCTTACTATCAATGGTACCAACAATACTATGGAGGCCAGTATGCTGCGTACGATCCCAATCAGCAGCAACAACCGCCGCAAGAAAACCAAAGTAGCGAGCATGCTGAAGGTGCTCCTCAATCAGATGAGGCCACTTCGGCTCCCAAGGCGGACGGAAATGACGAAGTTACCAATGCACCCGAAACAGAAAATTAAAAAACACATTGTACCATTTTTCTTCTTTTGTTCTCTAGCATGACGCTATCGTTGCTTTTTCTTCTCTTCTTTTTGTACATGAAAGAAAAAAAAAGAATGGTTGACATTGTTTGGTGCGCTGTGCTTTGACTGTCCTACTATGCAGCAGGATGATGACGGTCCGCCGTTTGTAACACACTACTTGATATTTTTTCTTGCAAGTGGACAGGCAGACGGTCCCACGTTTCCAACCACTGTTGAGATTTCACATCATCAGAAGATGGGTCTTCCTTCATTCGACGTCTAAGTATCTCCCTCATTTGCCGCCCTGCACTAAGTAATAGTGAGTCTGGCTCCTGCAGAGGAGCAAACCGATAGACAAGTACTCGTCGTAACGTTGCAATGTAAAGATAGCGTCCGTCACTCGACCACCGCAGTCCAGAGATTGTGGATAACTTACGCAACACTGTGCTTCCTACGGTGCGATGTGACACCAACGTTATTTCTTGACGTGCAATCAAGCTTTTCGTATGGTATGCTGCACAACGGCCAGCTGCTATATCACTTTGGACACACTTGCTGTTACATGTGTGCCCCCGGCTGAAAAGTAGTTGTTTATCGAAGTCAAAGATGCTCTTGATTCCCGAACCGTCCGCAGAATCGATTGCCTCCTCCAAGTTGACTGTTTGAAAGAATCCATGGCGAAGAGAAAACGCCAGCACACCATCTAGCGTTGGATGGAATTCGATGGCAAATGTGGGATATCCTGCGTCGATAACGTACAAGGGTTCTTGAGTGGCAACCCTCCAGACAAACACTTGATTGTGGGTATCCGAAGTATGCGCAAAATAGCTCGATGATTTGTTCCATGCTACATACTGTGACGAGTACGACTCAGATCCTCCAAGTAGGTCAACAGGGACCGGCAATTTGGTATATGTTTCAACGCGTAGTGGACCCTGATCATCGAAGGTGACAGCATGGAGAAATACAAATGGCTCATCAGCTACAGCTATCAACCAACGCCCGTCTGGGCTAATTTTGGCGTCATTGATCGCACTGCCTCTATAGGTAAGATGTTGATAGCAGTCAATGGAACAGCCACACTGGTTGTGCTGAGGTAAAATAAAAATGAACACACCCCTCTCGTTGTTCGAAGTTGTCATGACGTGAACATGTTCGATTTCAGCGCTGTTGTAGCACAGCCTTTCGAGTCGCGAGATCTGAATAGCATTGACCATTCCAAAGCCTCCTGGGAAACTCGGTGCTATCTCAACAAGATGGTCGCTATATGCGCAACAGAGTAGCGACAGATTACCATACACAGGCCCTACAGCCATGTACCCATATTTTCGTTCTAAAGCTTGTGCTTCGTATCTTAAACGAAGTATGATTCTAGGCGAGTTGGATGCTCCTCTCTGAGCTGTTTTTACGTAGGGTAAAAACGCTGATGCGTCCATGCCTTCTTCTGTAGTCGACTGCTGGTCTGAGTTCCGGCCACACTCGACAATATTCGACCTGTGGATGGCATACAGCTTGTCTGAAGCACCATATTCAGACGGTACTAAGCACAACGCATTTGCGGATTGATGGTGGTGCACGGTTGTACGAGAATGGCGCAGCAGTCTGGGCCAACCTCTGCTCTTCACCCAAAAACTAGCATATTGACGCCAGCATGACAACCGACGACGGGTCTCCCTCATGGCAGTCATTGATGGAAGGCGCGCAATCAAGGCGGCATGCTCATCAGGCTCACGGGGAGAAGAATCTGATAGTTCCGAGGCAGCGTTCTCTGGTTCATTTCTATTTGTTACGTGGTAATAAATCTCCCCTCTCCTCCTCTGCTCATAACTATCGGCACGATCGTCATCCGTATTCATAGCTTCGATGTCGTCATCTTCATTGCCATCGTCCAAATCCATAGCTTCGACTGGCATGTAGCCATTTTCATTGCCATCGTCCATATTGGTACAAACAACGTCGTGGCAGGCTGAAACAGCGGTCGTGTGAAAATTAAAACGTTTTTGTTTACCTCACCACCCTAGCTTCATGGCTTGGGAAGTTTTGACACGCAGTCTCGATGTCTTCACAAAAGTGGTCTCCCTAAAGAAAATGTACTGAGGCGACTGCTACCGCCGGTGCAAATGTATTATCCATGTCCGATTTGTTACATCTCTTAGGAACACGGCTGTCAACCGGTAGCACCCCGTTTGCCACACTATTCACATGCGCTATGTCTTACTACGAAGAAGAGCGTCTTGGAAGCTGCATGAAGTAATTCAAATCTCCGATCACTGTCTCTTGAACGCTGCTTCAAAAAAAAAACATTAGGAGCCAATGTCACGACTGCACCGCTGTGTACGCCAGGACCGAGCACAGTGTGTGCACTTTGTGTTCATGTACACGTGCTCCTCTGTTATCAAAACTTGAGCCACACTTTATCATTTCTTCGTTCCGTTTTAGCGACAGAACCTCTGTTTGATTCTGCCTACCAATATGAGCTACTGTCATGGAAGCACAGGGATTTCTGTCGTGTCCTATACGTGGATCACATGGGAAACAGAAATCAGAACCTTGTACCAGAGAACCTCCTATCCGAGGGCCGAAGGTTATCCTATTAGCTATTAAAATATGGTGTCTGTGTACAGCTGTACATGCCTTAACTCTCCATTTTTGATGTTTATACAAAAGAAGAGAAACTGGTCATAGTACCGACTTTACCCCGGGCTTGTGTTTCCACTTTTAGGAAATACGCCTCATCCAATTACCTGACGTGATGGCCATGCTTATTCAGCGCGGTATTATGAATTCCTGTTCAACCAAGTTAAGAGGTACGTTGACCAGGCTTCGATACACAAGGCCAAGACATAGACGGCACGCGCTGCCATTTACTTGACTTGGATATAGATAACCTTGCTTTATGGTTTAACCAGGACTTCGTAACCTTTTGATTCGTACCGCCACAAGCTGTCACACAATCCTTGATGTGGGTGTTCGCTATTAAATTGTAACCTAGCACATTGGTAAAAGATAACATGCTCGGGAGTAATTGACGGATCCAATCCAGGAACTATATGGTGCAAACAAGATCACTAGCAGCACAGATTCCATGAGAGACTGCGGATCAAATCTGATGCCTTATAGCTTCGTAGAAACGACTGTGAGTATCTGACAACGATCTCCAGCAGGCAAAATAGAATAAAATAAGATAAAGCCTAATTCCCACACCATTTAAGGCTCTTTGATGGCTCCTGTACGTTTTGCCAGATCAATGATCATTTCCTGGAGTTACATGGTGTACGATTAATAATCCGTCTAGATCCAATGAAACGCACGCCTTATCTTGATTTGACTCAGCTTCATCTGGCGGGCTTATCGGTCTACTCCGTTGACGAGAATGGCGTCATGAATTTCGCCATTTCATATGGACACCATTGGCCAGATCAACCCATCTCCGTGATTCTTTCACCATATTTGGAAACGACGCTTCCCTAACTTCGAGCACGCCATCCTGGCTATAAAATATCTACGTCCAAACGAATTCTTCTTCTTCCTTTTCATTAAAGGACCTTTTGCAATAAAAAAATAGTCACCATGCCAGTCAGTACCAATATCTCCATTAAAGCCGGTTCCGATTTGACTCCTGAGACTTTGACCCATGTAAACGAGTACTTGGCTACCCTATCGGCTAGGGAGATCCTTGAATGGGCCATTGATAATCTACCAAACTTGTATCAGACCACGGCCTTCGGTCTGACAGGTTCGTTGAATAGGGATAAAGAGCATAGCAAGGAACTTAACTATGTGCTTCTACTTACTAGGGCTTGTTGCTATGGATTTGATCAACAAGATCAGTATTGAACGTAACCAGCCACAGTTGGTGCCGCTCATTTTTCTGGATACACTGTATCACTTTGAGGAAACTCTGGATTTGGCTCAACGCTGCCAAGACACCTATGAAGTTCCACTTAAGGTGTACAAGCCTTTGGACTGTGATACTGTCGCGCAATTCGAGCAAGAACATGGCGCGAAGCTGTGGGAGACAGATGAAGATATGTACGACTACCTGGTCAAAGTTGAACCTGCTCGACGTGCCTACGACGAGCTTCAAGTTCGCTCAGTGATTACCGGCCGCAGACGCAGTCAGAAGGATCGCGAAACTGTTGCTGTGCTAGAAGTGGACAACACAGGTCTTATTAAACTGAATCCCCTTGCTGCATGGGATTTCCAACAAGTCTGGACCTATATCCGCGCCAACGAAGTTCCATACAACGCTTTGATCGACCAAGGTTATCGCTCCATTGGTGACTGGCACTCGACTAAACGTCCAGCAAGCGATGGCGACGAACGTAGCGGTCGCTGGGCTAATTCTCAGAAAACCGAGTGTGGTTTGCACAAAGACTATTTCCAGATGCGCGCAGCTTTCATGAGGGCCAAACGCCTGAAGGAGCAGCAGAAACTGGAAAGAAAGAACAACACATCAAACCAAGAACAAGCTGTAGTTGTTCCATCGTGCTAAAGGTCCCTTTTACGTTAACCTCTTCTTTTTCCGCTTTCCCCTTATCAACTTCAGATATTCGTTTTCTTTGTAAATCGTTTTGTATATATATTACCATCATACCATAAAATGGTTGCGAGATCCAATTAAGGTCTAGCACATGAACGACTTTTTTGCCTTTGCGTCACGTATCAACTGCGCGATGACTTCCTCTTCTTAGCTTTGTAGTTACGATATTCGTTTACATCAAGAGGTCTTCGTTTTTCTTTTCTTTTTTGACAATATTGCTTACTGCTTGTATATGATACACTAGGAAGGATAACCCAGCATATACCGTTGGATTGTTTCTTACGATATGTAGAATCAATGTGATATACCCATGTCAAGCGTCATTTTCCTATTTTCCAGGATGCGTAAACTATGCGACGTTGGCTTGAGAGGCAATATCATTACGTTGTCCTGTAGTCAATGACCAAAGCGTCAACGCCTCTTTGCTGCGTCTGTCATGGTCCAAAGGAGACCCATAAATCTCGTAGGTCGCAACAAGCCCTCATCTTTCATAAGATGCATCTTTATGCAGTTTCCCTTCTTATAACGATTATACATTCAATTCATACAAATACAAGTTACCCTACATTACTTTAACAGAGAAGTGCCCTCAGGAACTATAATTCATCCGTGCATTGACAGTAATGCAATGGATAGCCCTGCATAGCGCAAATAGGATGAGATGTATTGTTTTAGGTAAAGAGTCTCACACAGTCGCATTCTATTAGAGACGGGAACTTTATGCGACTGATGACCTTCTTTGAATTCCAGTGATAACATGCTGCAGCTTTGCATATCGGTCGTTTTCAGAAACAGCACCTTGCTAATGCATTTCTTCCGTCCCCAGTGTGGCATTGACATTCTACTTGTGGCTCTGTTTGCGACGATTAAAGCCACATATCGAGTAATACTCAATGGCAGCTGTTGTTCGAACCATCTAAAGTCACCTGCGCGTGCGAAGCTCCAGGGTGTCACATTTACCTTTCAAATCTGCTGCGATAGATAACTTCATTTGGATCTACTTTCTCTTCATGTCTTTCACATTCCTATCCGTACGTTTTCTCAGATTTGATTATTCTTTTGATACAGGCTCTCCAGTTGATCGAATCTTTTCTGCAACGTTGAGTGAATCCATCACTTTCTTCTTTCCTTCTCTCTTTTTGGCCATCGAGTCCACTTGAGCAAGGACTGTTCAGATGCATCATGATAACTGAGTTACCGTTTACCTAAACGCATTTTGGGTCTGAGGATGGTGGGGACGGTGAAAACCGTCATTTCCTGTCCAGTATAGTATTAATTCAATGGCACATTTTTTATATGGACATTTATTTATGGAAAGTAAATTTCTCAATACTTACCTGTTACTGTTTCCTTGACCGCATGTTTGCATGGCAGAATGAGTATAACGCTTCCATACGCACAAGCGTATGTCTGTCAAAAGCAAACACATTGAGCAATGGCTCAGTAATTGGTGCAGTAGCAATCAGACGTCAGGGGGTTTCCTCTTGGACTTACTGCAGCTTGCCCAAGTAATGTCTTGTGTCGCGGTTTTCTTTGCCAAGAAATGAAATACAAACATAGCCTGAGAAGTCGGTAAGCCAACCACAGTTCAGCTTTTGTCAACTTCTGTAATTACAACATCTTTTCAGGTGCAGGACCCGGAAGGGCAATTACCTGTAACTCAAGCATTGAGGTCAAAAGTTTATTACTTAAACGCGTCCTTTTTGCAGATACTTCCGTGGGCATTTTCCATAAAAAATCATTTGATGAAGAGAAAGATCCTTGGAAGCAAAGTTGGACTGTAACGGGGAAATAGTCAGTGAAAGAGATGCATATTTTATTCCTTCTGTGAGAGAGAAAAACTGCTTCGTCATAAGAAAATTCACCATCTTTCTCGAAAACACATAAATGTATATATTGATCGAGAACTGTCCCTCAGCGTACTCCACCAATTAATAGAAATCTGCAGGGTTATAGTGGCCATTTCTCCCTCCATGCTTGAATTGAGTCTTTAATATTGAGCTCTTGATAAATAGAGGTCTATATTTTGTAAACGCCAGTAGCCATTAGTTTTAGAACAGGTGTGCGAAGACTGAATCAGGAGCGAAGAGAGGTACCCAAGGAGGACACAATACAGTCCAGGAGGAATTGCAAGAGCGACCACAAGGTAAGGAAAAAAAGTTTTATACTTTGTCGTTA
Organism: Saksenaea vasiformis B4078; assembly: GCA_000697055.1. Classification (NCBI taxonomy): domain Eukaryota; kingdom Fungi; phylum Mucoromycota; class Mucoromycetes; order Mucorales; family Saksenaeaceae; genus Saksenaea; species Saksenaea vasiformis. The sequence continues at coordinate 11,475 of JNDT01002218.1, read as the reverse complement.
TGGAAAAGGCTATCGTCCTAACAGGCTGAACAATTAGTGCACCACAAAGAAAAAAATCAGCGGATCAAGTTTGTTTTTTCCGAGCATTATTACAGTTCATGTTTGTTAGAGAACGTTGTTTCTTAACTTCTCTTTTCCTTTCGCTCTAGAATATCTCCTTTTCTTTGGTATAATCGCAACGGTTAATCCCGCTTATAGCTCGAAATGTCTTCACAAGAGACGATCAGTGGCTTGCTGGCTTCTGTTACGACCGGACTTTGTGCCTTGGTTGCACAAAGGACTCTTCCCCCGGACAGTAGTACAAAAGACCAGACATTCAAATCGTCACCAACCCCATGTCACACAAACATAACAGTTTTTTGGCAATAACACATGAAATCGAAAGTTTTAATGGAAGGGGGAGGTAATTTTTTGGTAGGTGGCTGTACAACAGGACCTTTTGGAACAATATTTACATGGCCCACGTTTGGACGGAATGAGAGGGAGGAAAAAAAAAAGGTGATTTTCGAGACGGTCAAGTTTGTGCCTGGGCGGCTAAGAAAGGCACCCGTCCTCCCGCTTGTTTTTCTCGGATGACTTGCAAGATATGACGCATGCCTTTACGAGCCTAAATAAAAAAGAAACAAATTAACCATATGTTTCATGTGTTGGATGGTCTACCTTTGCTGCATTGGCTGCAAAGTTACTTTGGCCGAAGCCTTCGATTCTGCTCGTCATGCCCCAGCCAAATCGGGAAACAATTCGTGCCTCAGTTTTGCAGCTTGTCCATTCCGGGTTTTGCTCGTGGGGTGTGAAAATCTGTGTTTCTTCAATCTGCATGATACGGACATGGTTGAGATTTTTCGTGCGTGTAATCATGGTGTTTGTTTTAGGATCCACTTCGGATTCCTCAATGATAAATGCTTCCGAATTTTTCAAAAACTAGCGATCAAAAGTTAATGTCCGACCAAAAACTCTAATTGAACCTACACTTTGTGGGAACCATTTCGGTGCTTTTCCTTTTTTCAGCACAAGTCGTGTCGTTTTCAGCACACCGCGATCGTCGACGACCCGATCCAACACGTCCACCGCAAGGACTATGAAGCAAAGTTTAGAGACCGAGACAAATTGGTTGTTCTCTCTTACCATGAGAGGCAAACGGGTTGGGGTATCGTAGCCAGAACGCGAGGGTCACATTTTGCCAGGGATACCTGTCATGCTGTGAGTTACATGACTGTGGACATGGAGGTAAACTTACTCGTAATTGAATACATGCTGATAAAATTTAACCATATTAAACTAGGAAACGCAAAAACTAAAGCTGAATTGAAAAAGAGCCGAAGAAATATCTCGTAGATTGACGGCAGGGGGGAGAAATCGAATGTGGAAAGAAAAAAAGGTGTGAGGTGATTTGGATGAGACTCTCTTAAAGAAAGCAGTCCTTCCGCAAAGTCAAAAAATCACGTGTTGTTCTTTTTTTTTCTTTTCTCTCCCATCGTGCAAACCAATAAGATCAAACCTGCCTTGCGTTAATGGTGGTAGAAGCTTGTAGTTGAAAACAATCGGCAAGAAAGTGCGAAATTGTCTCCTTCTTTTTATTACTATCGATTTGAAATAGGATAAATAGCAGAAGTATCAATAAGCATGCAATGCTGTCTTTCCTTCCATTTCCATATGTGGAAGACGATCCGAAATTTACCCGCGGCGGTGATCTCTGCTATCCACACCTACAAATTTGCCAGTTGGACAATGCCCCTAGTGTTTCATAAGTATTTCCCGTCCATTGTGATAGTTTCCCTATATAAGTTATTACTATTTCGATGAACGTTGTTTTATGAAAGTCTGTTTCACACGGCATGTCGATTTGATGGTGCACTACTACTACTTCTTAAGAATGTCACGGAATAATTACCGGCATTACTTCTAGAAACACTTGGGCATAGTAAACAAACGTGCTTATTAATGTTGTCGTAGATGGTCACCAGCAGCATGAAATTTATCCGATTACCGTAAATACGTAAAATGGCAAATTTATCTCATTGATCCTTTTCATGCTTCGCAATCATTTGATTCAGATACGCTGAGAATTTATATCGAGCGTTTGTACAAAGCACAGCAAGGTGAGTACGCTTTCTTTTAGGCCAATGGCTATTACATCCATGACCTTCATTGCTATATACAGGTGTGGAAAGTAAATGATGAAATACGATCGAAAATGCGGTCGTTAACTGTGCAGTTCCTGTTGTCATCACTATATATGGACTAGAGCAGAATCATTCAACTTTGATTACCAGTATGAATGCTACGAGGCTGACACTTACTCTAACCCTATGAGACACTCTAGTTCTGGAGGTTAAAGCCGCACTAGGTGGGAAATCGATGTCGCGGACATACGGGAACGGATGTCTTTACACTGACAAATCGTATGTCATCTTTCCGGATATCTTGCCGCACAGGAATCTGTGCGGGAAAATCGTTTCTAAATATTGGCCGCCAACTGCTTCATTTGCCTTGGTGATATCGGACGATATGATGTTGGACATTGTTGTTGCAAGGAAAGAGCATATGTCTTGCCGATGCATACTCCAGAAGGTAGCTTGCAAATTGATGGAATAGCCGCGAAGCAATCATTGATCTGTTCATATCTGTCTTAGGTGCTCTACCATTTGTTCCAGGAAGACTGATGGGGCCTCATCAACGGACTCAACGATAACCTTTTTATACTCTCCATTGATGAGACGCGGACGGCAAGTCCTGCTCCGTTTCTTCAAGGTGCTAATAGAGTCTCTCTCATACTGCGCGACATATTTTCTCTGGTGTACACGTAAAACTCCAACTTTTTGCGACTGCATAAGCGCTCAGATGCTCCTCGAAAAAGAGCTTGAAGTACTGCACGCTGGCCTAATCTTTGTACAGCGCATAGTTACGCTTTATCGATACGATGTTCAACGACAGCCTTGCGGTTGTCCTCTATTTGCATGTTTTCTTTCGTTTTCTCTCTCTCAGTTGATGTAGACAAACACTATGTATTTAGAACGGTACTGCTCATCACCAGCGATAAGACTCATTTGCTCCTATTTTCCACACTCGTCGACAAAGTGCCTTTTCCACATTCAAGCAGAGATTGAAAATCGCTGTGATAAAGGTTTCGTAATATGTACCTGTGATAAAAGAAGAACAGTGCGAACACAAAACCATTAACCCCTTTTATAGTTCAAAAACGCTGACTTCCACTTTCCGCGTCTTTGCAACTCCCTTTCTATGCCAGCAATAACGTTTATCCGGTAATGGTACTCGCTTCGATGACAAATCAACTGTCGTATACACAGAAAAACGGGTAGCTCATATTAAAACCTCTTTTGTGCATACAGAAGCTTATTTATTATCGAATGCAAAGAATTCTGGACAGAACATGACCTGTGGTTTTGGTGGCTGCTACGTTTTCATTTGTATGTTTCCTCCGTGCACATGTTACACTAGACTCGCCGCGAATGATCGCAGCTCCGATGACGAAGTCTCGACCAAAAAAGCCCAGCTAGCCATTCACACCGCAACTTATTCGAGGCGCAGCGTAGCTGAGACCAATCTCTCTCCTTTATCTTCATACTGTTACTGTCCTCCTTTTCTACCATGCCAATCCATTCGTCTGATGTAGTACCGAAGTCCACCAATGGCACTCTTTGGAATATAAATGATAACACTTTAGATCTCCTCAACGCTGCTATAGTCAGTCATCACCACCCACCAATGGAGCACAAGACCACGGAAGAAGCCGTAACAAAACCCCTCCCGGAAGAATCGGAAACCAAAAAGGAAGCCAAAAAATCGCAACAATCGCAATGTAAATGCTTTTGCTTTGTGGTGTAATGCGTGTGTCTCATGGTGTATTACAGCTTCATCGACCAAACGAAGAATCGGTAAAACCGATCAAGGTAAGGCAGACGCGTGCCAGAGTATCGATAAGGTTCTTAATGTGTATAAACAAGATTCCCAAGAAGTGCCCACAACGCCTAAACGACCGGGTCGAAAGCCTTTAGAGAACACACTGGATAATGTAAGTTGGTGTTACCATGACACGGTCTATGAATAGTTCAAAAATGACATTATATTACGACGACAGGAACTTTTAGACCCGAAACAAAAACGCAAAGCCCAAAATCGAGCGGCGCAGAGAGCATTCCGAGAGCGTAAAGAAAAGCATGTTTCCGAGTTACAAGAAAGAATTCGTGAGCTTGAAGAAGCATGTGCACAAAAGGATGAAGCTCTGTTGAAAGAGAATGCCAGATTGAAAGAGGAACTCAAGCGGCTCCAGGATGAAAACTATGCTCTCAAAGGCACTATGTTTACTTTTGAATTTCCTGTTCCTTCAGAAGGGGAAACGGTCAAGACACCTGAAAAAAGAAATACTATAACTAGCTTGAGCAGTAACAGTTTCAGCAGTGGTAATAGCTGCAGCGGTGGAGAGGAAGGCTCAAGCAGCACAAGTAGCGATCACTCCCCTCAGTCACATACTACATACGATACAGACCACCCTCTTTCTACAAAAGATACTGTATACGCATTTGGAGCTATCCCACGGGAGCACGACTTCGATTTTCTGGCAGTGCCTGGCAGTGGGACGCCAACGAACCCTGCCATGGGTGAGCTTTTCCATGGCAAAGAAGATCTATTTACAGGATACCGTGTTCCTGCAAACGACGACTTTTTGTTTGACGGCGAACAATTGACTTCGTTGTTTGGTACAGATGATTTGCTTGCTAGCACTGTACCTTCATCTTACAACGCAGATCAAGAACCGCTTAACGTTGCTCCATCTGACTATTCATCCAAACTGACAGATATGGCACCACAACCACCCAACTCATATGACATACGTGGAAGTATCATTGATGCAAGAGAACAAGGACGAAGTGCATTCGAAGTGCGAGAGCAGCTTGAAGAGTGTCCTGGTTTCAGTTTCAATTTGGATATGTTATGTGACGATCTAAAACGCAAGGCTACTTGCTCGAAGGCATCCTATATACTGACGGACAGAGATGTGGATGCGTTCGTAAGATGTTTTGGTCCTGCACAGTAAGCCAATGTCAATTTACAAGGAATCTGTCGATCCATAGCATCTTTTTAACCGTAAGTTGCATGATTGACGCATAGATTCTTGCAATTCAAAAAGAAAGTAAAAAAAAAAAAATTGGCTATTGACGATGATAAAACTCAGCGTTACGAATACTCACTTACAAAAAAGAAAAAAAAACAAGGAGAAAGAGAAGATATATATTTTTTTTAATTATTGTTGTTATTCAAAACTACTAGTAAAAAACACGCCGGTCGATCTAATGATAAAGATGAGAGTGAGGAAGATGCTTCACATTGATAGTTTTGGTTTACCTTGACCACAATAGGTGGCTCTTGTGTATTAGGGCGGGAAATCTCTGCAAGTTCACGACCAGCCTGTAATAATCAATGAGTTAAACTGTCTACAATGAAACATGTATGAACTTACGCCCCAGGTGCCACCTTCGATGAGCTGCGTCAAAGGAAGTGCCTTTCGACTCAATCTCAATGTCTCGCGCACTCGCTCCGCAACAAGATCGAGATAGGCAACAGTCAACGCTCGCCACTCAATCACGACAGGATCAGACATGTCAAAAATTGGTGTTACTTCGACTCTGGGTTGTCCAGGCAACAACGAATTCCTTCGGTAGTTTTCTAGTCCACGCTCTAGATCAGGCTTTTTTAAGCTAATAAAACCCGTGTCCACCAGAAGACCACCTAATGGCACCTGTCAGCTTTGCTTGTTTTTTTTTCTTATATCTATCTTCTGTCTTACCATTGCGGTAGTCTGGAAGAGGTGTCAATAGATCTGTCCCTTCGATCGTTGCTCCCAAAAGCTTTTCCATTGGTTCAATGAGAGAGTAGACAAGCCATTGAGAGAGTTTATGGAATGACACGAGATGGTCGGTAGATTGAGGATTGCTTGCATCCTGGATAGCGCCGCATGGCCAAACATCACCAAGGCCCTGGGTCCCGCCCTTGCCAGTATGTTCAGCAGACCATAGTTCACCCATTTCTTGCACCACAGGCCACAGCGTTTCAAGATGGATTAGGGGGCCTTTTTTAGTCTTGATAGTAGTAGGATGTTCCAAAAGATAATCTACACTCGGGTTTACATGTCTGCCTTGGCTTTTATCAGTTTTCACTTACCCATGAGATTTCCTGGACGCGCTGATGGACCGCCTCCGAAAAAGTCGGCCCGTTTTTGTAATACATCACCGAGATGATGCAAAAGCTCCAATCGGTCCTCGAGTCCCACAAGTACATTTTGACTATCGGTCTGGAATCCTTGAAGTAGCACGTCTAACGTAAGGGATCTCAACGCCTCAGCTAGCAGGCGTCGCAGATTAGTTCCAGGGATAAGGGATGTTAGGAGGTGGACTTACAGTCAACTCTATGCGGTTGAGCGGGATTGGTTGAAAAGGTGCCTGCTACGTAGAGATCCAGCACAGCTACAGCAACACCTTCTGTTCGTTTAAAGACTTTTCCTGAGGAAATTTCGGTGTAGGACCATGTGTGGCCGGCCTCCACGTCCAGTAAGACAGCGACAACAAACAAATCCAAGACCCGTCTTGTTTGTTCCATTGCATCCTCGCCGTGACTTGCCCAGGTATTGATCAAGTTCTGTACTCTGGATTTGCCTCCTACATCGAAGTGACGCCAACGTCCATGTGGCGGAATTCTCGAAGGGTCGCCAAAATCGCGTTTGATCAAGGATACGACTATCTGTACAACGTCGTCCAGCTTAGATTGATCCACATTGAAGTGCTGTAGGCGATTTTTCATCGAGGCTTCTTGTACCTTGAAGCATCGTTCGCGTACCGAACGGAGGCTTACAAGATACTCTTCTTCTGATGTTAGTGTCGGCGTCATAGTTGTAGTAGGAACTTATAAAACGAGTGGAACACTAGCTGCTAGAGCACAGAAACAAAAAGAGAGGGAGAATAGGTTGAAGAGGGAACGAACAGACAACAGGGCGCTATTTATTGCCCTTCAGTGACACAACCTTTTTCACCTATTTGGTAAAGATCAACAAGCTGGTCAGACTTATCACACTATGCGTGGTTGCCTCTCCTACCAAGCATCATGGTTAAACAACTAGAAAAAGAAAAGGAGCGCTTTGTTGACGCAATACGCTGAACCCCTTTTTTATTTTAGGACAATTTTATAACTTTATTTCGCATACAGTTCTTACAAGTGGTCAGGCCAAGAAGATCACTAGGAAAAAAAAACAGATTTATTTGCCTTGGTACCCCTCAAAGAAGAGGAGGTTATACTAGGGTTGACTGGTTTGCTTTATTATCCTCCTTATCTTCCCTTTCTCCTTTCATCGTCCTTCTGTCGCTGGCTGCCGGAATCTGGGACCCGCATCCACCGGCTTACTTACAGCCACGTGTCTACTCCAGATTTTATAACTTCTGAAACATAAAGACATTGGTGTTGCTTAATCAAGGAGGAGGCAAAGGATGAGAGGGGAAAACGTCAACCTAGTAACAGCATCTTTGCTACTCGAACTTTGTGCTATGTACTTTTCTTTTGTTTTTTGTTTGAAAATATTGCAAAAATATATATGTATCTTGTATAACCTCCTTGATAGCCGTGTGCTTTCGAAATTCAAACCCTTTACTCTAGGAATAAACGGTTATGTGTCACGAAATTTGCGATCTGGGGTGGCTACCAATAAGATCCTCAGGGCAAGATGAGATTGCTTGTGCGTACAACAGACAACAAATACCAACAGAAGCCGTGCACTTTCTTGGTGTCCCACCCCTATCTTTTCCTATTAAGCTCTCCTTAAACATACTCATTTTTAAAGCAAGTTTTAAAGCGCTTTTTAGCACTATCTCCTTGAGTAAATTATTGACAGACGACTGTAAGGAGGAACTATATCGGTCATTTGGGATCCCTAATTAGCGACATTATTTGGAACATAAGAGACGTGTCTTTCTCAGACCATGCTTCATTGGCGTTTCTCCACGTATTATTTTTTTTCAGAAATGCACTTCATGTGGCTGTCAAAGATACCGCAATTAGACAGGTCTGGTAAGTTACGGTTGAATAATTTTTAAAGATAAAGTTAACCATCCATGAAAGGTTCGCAGAAAGACGTGGGTATTTTTAGAAATCCTAGTATTAGATAACCACACAAACAATAACTAACGTTTGATGCTCTCGTATTACGCGGGAGAGCTTCAACCGCTTGATCAAGTTGGCGCGAATGCACTACTTGTACAATAGTTGTGCTGCTCAGACCTTTCTTGCTTCATTGCTAGAGTACCTCCTTCCAAATGGAATCAAGAGTTGGATATATGTACAATCTGTTCCTAAAATTCTCGATGGACCACATAGACGCACATAGAACCAAAGACAGCTAGCTGGACATAGTGGCAATTTTCGCACCCAAACTTTTTCCGCTTATAGTGGCCATTTCAACAGCCATCGAGACACTAGACCATTTATAGACATCACTTGTTGGTAGAGAAACAACGAAACAATGAAAAGAACCCCAGTTGAGGGGTCAAATTGGCGCTCCAATTTTATTTATCTTTTGGCATTTACATTACCGCACTCCTGTTCGTTCTGCAGCCTGATCATTACTGTTCCGTTTTAAAACAAATGTATTTTGGTATTTGAAGTGCTGATGTGAGAGTGTGCTTACTTGTTTTTGTTATTGTTGTATTTGGCGTGGCTAATCGAGATCGTTAAGCCTGTTCTTCCACTATGAACATCGTCAGCCTCGCAATCCTCGAACTATAGTGTACCATCATGTGGGTGGCTTTCTACCGGTCCACCGTACGCTCTCATTGGTGTTCTAACAAGCGCATAAATCATCTTCAGATAAGAATCGAATGCATGCATTCTGATGATAGTGATACAAAGCGCTTAGCAATGAGTATGCAAAGGTACTCCTATTCATTTGTATGCATAGCCAAAGCCTCAAGTCCGTGCTCACTCGTTCTTGTGCTAGCGGTCTGTTAGACAATGCCGTTCATTGCTTCCGAGTTTTACCTTAGATGGTTACGCTCCTTTTAAAGAACTTCCCACTTTCTTTATTACACTAGATAGTTGATAAACGGTAACTTATCCTCGTAATTCTTATCACGTTCCGTATTCTCGATCAAATTTCATGTTATTCGGAACCCTCTTTGGTTTCATGCAAGACAACGCGCTAACTCATTTCGCCAACGTTTTATCACTTTTCTCGCAAGAATTCAATACCTATCTTCTCCAAATGAAGTTTCCAACAGAAAAGGACATAAAAAAGCGCTTGTTTGGTGTCGCATCGTAACACTTACTCACCTCTTTTGGCACCAAGTTACACGATCGCTCAAAAATCCCAACATGGCAATCCTGTTGCTCATCGGCCTTCCTCCAAAACAGTACACATCTCCAAGACAGCTCCAACATGATTCCTTTTGGTAACAGACCACCGAGCCGATTACATAATAGACACAATAGAATAGAATATAAAAAGGGGCATCTGCGCAACAATAAAGGATCTATCTTTCTCTATTTTATTTGTATCCACGTCTATTGTCGTGACCGTAGGACGGCCAGAAGGGATCGGCGAAGCCGCCCTTCATCAGGTCTTACTCTTCACTACGATCAACGATACTTTTTAGACAGACAGGGCTAATGATTCACCAAGTCAAAGACAAAGCTTTATTCAAAGGCGCTCTGCGCCTTTTTATAAAGGTCAACAGAGGCCGACGTCACAACGAACCAATCAGATACAAAACATACAAACATGATACGACACTATCATCCTCGAGTGATCTTGTGCAGTTATTTCAGATCCAGGATTGATACGACTGTCGTATCGATCCCGGATCTGAAATAACCGAACAAGATCACCAGAGGATGATAGACGAAGCAATAGAATAACAGAAGAAGAATGATCATGCTTTATTATCCAACGATGTTCCCTTTTTATATTTTCTAATCAGGCCTATTCTTATGTAATCGTTTACGGTTGTTCTATCTCAAAAGGAATAGTTCTTCAACGGATTCATGCGTGATATGTCCTTGGGGAAGTTTATGCTTTTGGAAGACGGCCGAGAGACAAAAGGAAGTTGCCTTGTAGAGACTTCGATCCGTTGTGTTACTGACTACCAAAAGTGGAGATCGAGTGCAACGATGCGACACGACATTGGACCAAAAAAAAGGGCGCGGAAAAAGAGATGAAATAAACGAGGCTACCAGGGGTCGAACCTGGAATCTCCTGATTCGTAGTCAGGCGCCTTATCCATTTGGCCATAGCCCCGCTCGATGCTTTCGAGATCGTCTCGATTATGGTGAAACAAAGTAGTTATGCGGTTTGGACTAATTTTGGATATTTAGTTTTATAAATTTTTTTGTCAAATATTATAATAAAAAATAAAAAAATATTATATAAATAAAAAGAATAGAATTATTTATATTTTATTATTATATTGTAAATAAGTTAATATAGTTAAATTAATAAAGAAATTTGATATGACTGATTTAATATAATTAGCTTACTATAATAATCTGGTACTATTGATTTATTATGAAAAATATAGCAGTTAGTAAGATGTCTGTTGGCGTCGAAATGGATAATGAGAGAATTCGTAAGACTCGAGTTTATTTCTGAAAAACAGAACCAGGATTTATGATAACTGAATCTAGTCTTTTAATACCAGGACTGACGTCACATGTCATTATATAGATACTTAATTAAGATGTCAAGGTACAACAGTTAGTTTAATATAAATAATTTTAATATTGTTAGCTTAATATTGTTAGTTAAATATTGTCAATTTATTGTATAATATATATTGTAGCAGTGCTACAGATAGGTCTTCATGACCTTGTATGTAGATTGGCTCATAGTTAGTGACTGTGGTATTTCACCATAGTTAAGAGAATATAGTCATTATAAACTGTATCTCTTGATTGGACTTGTTTCAGAGACATAAGCTCCATTAAGAAGAATTTTATTTTATTTACAACAGTAGCAGAAAAGTAGTAATAATCCTCTTTTTTTACTTCTATCTGAAATAAACAGGAGTCTCACCATACTATCGTTGTTCTCAGTGTATATTGTCTTTTATTGATCATCATCTCCAAATATAGGGCTCCTAATACTGAACTGACTGTACTGACAACTGTACTGAACTGTACTGAACCGTTGTAGGTCGGTATAACAGGTTGTACTGAACTGTCAGTAGTCAGTACAGATTTTGTACTGATTTTAAAAAACCGTCAGTATTCAGTTTGAGTATATAAACCGTACTGACTTTATATTGTACTGACTTTGTACTGTACCGACTTTGTACTATACTGACTTTGTACTGTGCCGACTTTGTACTGTACCGATTTTTTATAATATATCTGGTTTACTAACTTTAACTGCAAATATCTTTTGATCTAAAAGAGTAAATGTAATGAAATTTTAAACAAAGATAGATGTAATAATAATAA
>JNDT01002217.1:0-29810 GCA_000697055.1 Saksenaea vasiformis B4078 | reverse complement strand
AGATGATTCTAAATAATAGTTACTTACTGTAAAGTTTTTTGTTGATCTTTAAATAATAGTACTGTTTCCCACAAATCAGGTATATGAGATTCATCAAAAGTAGACATGATAGAGTCAAAAAGAGAAAAAAAGTAAAGAGAGCAAAAAACAACAAAAAAATTTGATTCTAAAATACATGTCACAATGCTGACATCACTAATTTTTTATTATATATCTGGTTTACTAACTTTAACTGCAAATATCTTTTGATCTAAAAGAGTAAATGTAATGAAATTTTAAACAAAGATAGATGTAATAATAATAAATGAGACAATGTAATTTGCAAGTCACAATTTCAAAATGTAGCTAAGTATTTATAACCTAAATTTATTTGAATATATTACTTTATTTACTAATTATATATTTTTTAAATTTTTATATCTAATAGTTTGTAACTAGTTTTATCAATTTACTCTTATATAAATATAAAATCTTTAGTTGTTATTATATTATATTAGTTTAAGTTTGACTGACTTTTACTACATTATACAGTCACATCGTGACTTGGTTTGACATTTATATATTTATTACCTTTACATCTATATACTGTTAAAATTTCATAAAGTTTACTTTTTTAGATCAGGAGATATATGCATTTAAAGTTAATATTATAAATATTCTAATATTTTAGGGTGAGTACATATATTGGATGTAATCCGTAAAAATCTCTAAATGTCATAACTCTGCTCCTTTCTCGTTGATGTTCGCTCGCAAGTTGAATCCGTTTAAAGACTACTGTGAGGACGCCCGAGGTCATAACATGAGTCATAAAGAACTTGAACAACAAATTGAGCACATGGCTGATGTCATCTTCTCCGCCATTGCTGAAAGAACTAAAGCAGTGATAAATGCACAAAAGGATAATTTTGACAAAAAGCATGTTCTGGTAAATTTCCCACAAAATAGCCACGTCATGATCAAAACGTTGCAACCAGGTAAATTGGATCTGGTATACGAAGGACCATATACGGTTGATCGCATAAACAGTGGTGGTGCATATACCTTAAGAGATGAAAAAGGAGACTTGTTACCAAGAGACTACCCTCCAGAGGCACTAAAATTAATCTCCCAAGATGAAGTAGTACCCATTGATGAAATCTATACTGTTGATGCTATTGTCTCCCACAAGAAACAAAAAGGTGAACATCTGTATAAAGTGCGTTGGAAAGGTTATGAGGCTAAAGATGATACATGGGAACCTGCTCATCATTTTACAGACCCCAAAAGCATTGCTGCTTATTGGGATCGCATAGCTGATAGTCCCACTAAAAATAAACCAGACAACCTCAAACGCAACTACATCACTACAAAACCACAAACATGTAAACACTCCAAACATAATAAGCATTAAACTTATCATTTTCAAGCAGCTAAAGAGCCTGGAGGGGGGTAATGTGGTATTTCACCATAGTTAAGAGAATATAGTCATTATAAACTGTATCTCTTGATTGGACTTGTTTCAGAGACATAAGCTCCATTAAGAAGAATTTTATTTTATTTACAACAGTAGTGGAAAAGTAGTAATAATCCTCTTTTTTTACTTCTATCTGAAATAAACAGGAGTCTCACCATACTATCGTTGTTCTCAGTGTATATTGTCTTTTATTGATCATCATCTCCAAATACTACAGCTTGTATGATAATTTCTTTTGGAAAGATACGCAAAATGATGACAGGGTGAATCCAATGGAAGACGAATATTTCGACCTGGGCAATCTAGATGATATGGACACTGATGATGCCTACAGAGAGGATGATACGGATACTGAAAATGAAGACAGTGAAAACTCCACAGATTGGTCAGACGCGGAGGAGGATGTAGTCAATGGTGCTGATGCAGATGACGAAAGTGATATGGACTACCTGGGTCACACCAATGAGGTCACCATGGATGATGGGCAGTGTGATCCCCATAACCCCATCAAAATTACAATGCCACCTATTCCTGAGTTGTCCTTTTCTGAGAAGAAGAGCATCGAGTTCATTACCCTGATGAATGATCTTAACGTAGGTAGAAACACTGTAGATGAAGCTATACAATGGATCAATGATTATATTACCCATCCAGATTTCTGTAAGTATATTTGAATTCTGTAAATTCTAACATAACAATAACCTTCGTAACAGAGAGACAAACGCTTCCTAGTCAGTACAAGGCCAAGAAGGCTCTACTGAAGATGTACCCTGTGAAGTCAGCAATCTATGATATGTGTCCTCGTGGTTGTTATATGTACACAGATGATGCGGCTTCCTGCCCTTACTGTGAAGAACCATGCTTTAATCCAAAGACTGCAAAAGCCCTGGCGAGCATGACACAACTACCTTTGACACAGCAGCTCGCGACGTGTTTTTATCATCTGGATATGAGAGAAATGCTTACACACCAGGATAACTGTGACAAAATGGAACAGAAAACTGATTTCGTTGACATACTCAATGGAAAATTGTACAAGGGATACAAAGAACTATTCACCAGTCCCTACGACATTGTTCTGTTGATGTTTGTAGATGGATTCAACACATTTCACAAGCATAGTCAAACAAATACAATGGTGATGGTGATAAATCTCAATCTTTCTCCAGAGGAGAGGTATGCAAAGACCTCTTGATTTCTGACGTGGCACTAACATGCCTTCTAAAGGTATCTGAAAAAGAACATGATACAGATCACTGTGATCCCTGGACCAAAAAAACTGAGAGATCTTTTTAGCTTCCTGCAGTCAACAATTGAGGAACTGAAGAAACTTTCTAGAGAAGGAATGGAAGTGCATATAGATGGAAAGGTCTACTGCTCTCGCGTCCATCTTCTCGTCGCCAGTGGGGATATCCCAGGTATTGCTGACCTATGCCATCATAGTGGGCACAATTCCACCTATGGTTGTTGAATCTGCCATGTCAAGGGTGTTTCTAGAAGCAATGGTGGGATGTATTTTCCTGAAGTCATTCAAAAAGCAGCCTTGCAGAAAGCTGTCCATTTTCTAGATAGAGATATGGTAAATATTACTTGTCCATTACCAAATAATGCTAATATCAAATCACAAGGAGTATGGCCTTAAGAAGCCAACTCCATTTGCAGAGCTCCAGACATTCCACGGTTCCTACTTCTTTGGATATGATGAGATGCATTGTTTTGGGCATGGATTAGCTCACCAGGTCTGGAACATGGTCTGAGGTGACTTTGGAACTACCAACCCACTGTTCTTGGAACCAAAGTACCAAAAAACCATCGGAAAAGCCATGGAACATGCCCAGAAGACATTGATACTGCAGATTTTCGAAGGATCCTTTATTGGTGCGCATACATAGCTATGGTTCTATTAGTAACTTTTTGTATAGATATTGAGCAAGCACCTGGCCACGCACATGCTGTAGACTGGATGATGTTCCTGCAATTCATCATCTCCACATATCTGATAGAACAATTGGATAAGCAGTGGAGCAAGCAACAACATTTGTCTGAAAGAGATCATAATCGTGGTAAATGTGCCATTTTGTCTTTCACAAGAGCTTGCACCATCGCGTTGCAATATCAGATTTCTAACAGTGACATCAACGATATTGAAAGGTAATTGCCACAATATGCACAATGTTGTATACTCACATACTATACCATCTTAGCAACGTCAAAATATGGCATACATTTCTCAAGTCCCACATGCTGACCACAGTCTTTATGATGAACGAGCACCTCTTAACCCACCTTCCAGAGGCAATTGTCCATCTTGGTCCATTACAGTACTGTAGCACTCAGCCAATGGAGCAGGTAATTGGGATGATTAAACCAAGGATCAAATCTCATTCCAAGCCAGCTGCATTTGCCACGAATGCTCTCCTGTACACTTCTGTGGCAATGTTTTTTGATCACTTTGCAGAGTGTGTCAATGTCAGTGCCCCTCCCACGTACATAATCACAGGATCCAGCGAGAAGCAAGTTTGTCTAAAGACATATGAAATCTCTAACCTTAATCAATATCATGAGAAAGATTTGGAAAAGCTTGTCAAAGACTTCTGGAGCTGCGAGAGTGAGCTGGTGGAAAGGCCTGATGAGTCCATCTGTTGTGTCCAAACAACTCAATGCTACACAACAGTTCCCAATAAGTGTATCACACATCACTCCGCTAAATTCGGTTATTTAGAGGGATTTTTTAGTAAAACAGTTCCTTGTTCTTTTTCACAAGAATAAAACAGTACACCAAGTCTCACGAACTTCACCGTTTCGACTTAGTAGATAACCGACATAACACCATCTGCATTGCCAATGAAGCTTATGTGGGGGAGAGAAGATTGTTCAGCAAACGTGCTCGATGCTCTACTTCCAATATCGTGAAGCTTAGCTTACCTGTTGACAGAAATGTGAGATGTAGTGCAAGGAGCGAGGCAAGAATTGAGTGGCACTCTTTCTTTGGCGAGGTGGAATTCTTCTTTTCCCACAAAAATGAAGATTCTGTCCAGATTCTATGCCTCATGGAGATCAATGTTGATGTCTCCATGGTTAATGGCATGCTGTTTGGATCTCTGCGACAGTGAAAGCTGTATGTCACAAAGGCTGAGTATATCGACTACTTGGTGGAAGTTCTGCCTTCCATGACAAGTGCCATGAGGGGCCACTATGTGTTCTCAAGCATGTCAATGCAAGAGATCTCCATCGGGGACATCAGAAAAATTTAATAAAAAAAACTTAGTCCTAAATAACTGAATATCACCAAAATCAACCAGGCATGTCAATGGTAAAACGAAAAGAAAAAAATGCTAAGTCGTCAATGACTGAATTCAACTGAATTCGACCAAAAATTCTGGTACCCATTTCATTAACTGGAATTTAACCAATTACTACCAAACATATTTGGTAGTTTTGCCCAAATCCCTGAAAAGTCACTGTTTTTAACCAGAAGTAACCGTAGTGTTACTGGGATTTTCCCACAGTGAAATGTAATGTCTCATTGATGTGGAATAAAAAGGGATCAATAGATTCAGTGAGACTAGTATTTATTCTCAAGAAAAGAAAAAGAATCAATCTTCTAAAAAACTTTTCTATCTGAGTTGACAATATTTATATGTCTTGTTGACTTTGAAGTAGATTGTTAGCTTATGTCTTAGATATTGCTATTGTCTGTTAACCAATCTAAAGGAGTATTTTTAGAGATCAGGTTAAAGAAGAGCTGTATGATAATTCAGAATGTAATCCATTGGAACTGTCTCAGTTGAATCAGGGACAGCGGAATTGAAAGAGCAGATCTTATTGTTCCCAAATTTCCTGGTAACTGGATCATGAATAAATATGTTCTGATTGGTGCTCTGAGTATGGACATGTCTTAGGATAATCTTGTAAAGTCATTGTAAGACTGACATGGTCATATTTTCTTATATGTCGTGATGACATTGAGCTGCATAAATAGTGTTATGAGTAAAAGATCAATGTCAGATACAACAAAAATATCAGGTTATCAGAATACAATTTTCTCTTGGTCTACTCTAGCCATCTCTAAAGGTCATTTCCAAAGGTTATCTACAAGCCGCCTTTTATTGCTCTGCCTCCATTGGTTATTCTCAAGAAACCACCATTAACCAGAATCTGCCAATTCTTTTCTTTTTCTTTTTCTCTTTTTTTTTTTACCTGATTGATTTACAAGCGACGCTGATTCCACTATCTCTTTTTATTTTCTTTTACATTTTCTTTTACATTTTCTCTTCTCTTTACCAAAATTATATATTTCTTCTGATCCAACTCACTGATTACTCAAGAAATATCTCTATTTCATCTCTATACATCTCTAATTGATAGAATCAATATGAAAACAAAGGTAACTATACTAACGATTTTACTGACAATTATACTCTTTTTCAAACAGATCTCTTTATATATTGTCAATCCAGACAACAGTTACTCTATTTTATCTTCTCTTTTCTTTTTCTCAAGCTTTACCACTTATTCAAGTCTTGGTATTTGACTCAAATCCACACCTGGTGCTCACACAAACTGAACTCTTTTTATCTACTGAAACTACCTTTTTCTATATTTTACTAGCTATCTCTGTCATCAAATTTATGCTTAGACACTACCTGGAAATATCTCTACTTATATTGACAAGTCAAAAATACAGTGTAATACTGGAGCAACAAAAGGGATGAGAGGTAATGAGATAGTAGAGGTATCATCCAGATGAAGCAAATAAGATGATGAGGCAGTGGGGACATCTTCCAGATCAAGAGAAGAAGATACTGAGACATCATCTAGATGAAAAGAAGACGATGACAAGCCGCCAAGGCCACCCATGACATGATGAGAAGGAGCCAGTGATGATGTAACAGGGGCAACATCAACAGGAACATGACAAGACGATCCATCAAGTCTAGGAACAAAAGGACGAGATGGAATAATGTGACAGACAGCAATGGAAGGGGCCAAAGGGACATGCGACAAGGTAGTGGGGGCAGAAGTAGAACCAGAAATACAAGGAGCAGTAGTATTATGGTTGGCTCGCTTTTCCTGGGAGATTTTCCATGCATTTTGATCATGCAAGGTGCAACGATTGAAAAAGGCTGTCTTCTTACAGTGCTCGCCCTTGTGAGTCATGGCTGTACACCTCGATTTGTACCCTTCTTTCAGACAAGAGGCGAAATTCTCTCTCAAGTCATGTGGGATAACATCTTTACCAACATATTTTGCTAGCAATTCAAAGACGTTGAAGGCAATTTTATTGAAATTGATAGTTGACATGGTGATCAAATTTTAAATCCTGATAAAAAAAATGATTATTCAATTTTCTAATGACCACGTGACTATCGAAATTGGTCATTGGAATATATGGGACAGCATGGGTACAGATGCATTATCTTGTGCTGCATGTGAAAGGGTGACCATAAAAAGGAATCCATAAGATCATTATGAGTCTTCATCCATCCAGTGTTAGTGCTATTTATGAGGGACCAAAACGCCTTGCTGGAAAGGTATTCAAGCTCTTCAAATGTTCAAAACGCTTCATCTAGAGATATCACCAAGTTGGTTAAATGTAAATAGTGCAAATCCATGTACCTGCATGTCATGTCATCTCTTACGAGTGGCCTGGGAGACATTGATTAAGATGATACTTAATCATCCCATTCCCAGTCCATTGGGTCTTGAAGTGTGTACTCCCAGTCCATCTCTTCCACAGGCTCCACCGCCATCCACTGAACCTCCACAAGAGGACCTTCACTCTGCCAGTCCATAGGATCGAACTGGAGAGGCACAGGGGAACCAGATAATGGAGACTTGGATGAAGACCAAGATGAAGGACTAGAACCACTCTCATCAGCGAGATAGGCCACAACTTCTTCAAACTCAGTGAAGGTCAGAGAGTGTACTGCTGATACTGACTCTTCCTCTGGTTCAGGAGAAGCAACAATGAGAAAACTACTGATATCATTAAAATTGACCTCATACTCAGACAAAGTTGGCATATGGACCACTGCTGCTGTTTTCACTGAATCAGTGGAAGATAGGCCAGAGGGAGATGCATTATAAGAGTTTGTGTCAGACATTGTAGAATAATCAAGTTGACTGAAGAAGGAGGATGGCCAAGCCTCTTGAAATATTCATTGTGATACACATCAGATGTTACTCCTTTTGGGATACTTCATTCAGAAGCATAGGCGTTTCCTCTTTTGTGCTTGTATTTGTCTGCATTAGTATTGTTGCCCTGGTACCAAGCTTAAACAATAACTCCACTCAATCGATTTCACAGGACCCACATCACAATAACAACAACCAGCAGTGCCACCATCGACAACCTTTTTCTGTCTCATTAATACACCTCATTCTGAGAGCATCACGATGAAGTTGTCCAGTAACGTTGCTTTGAATGACAAATGAGATGAGTTGTATCATGTTGTCAGTTTGAGATGTAGTCAGTTGATTAGTTCTGTGGAATGTGTTTGGGAACACTGCATGTGGACGAACTACATTTTTACATGAATACTTCCATTTCCAACATGACTCTGAGATGAGAAAAAAAAACCTTGTTTGTTACAGACCTACAGTGAAGTGTGCTATCTGTTAATGTTGACTTTGTGCCAATATTTATGTTGAGATCTCAAGTGATCAAGTGTGTATCTGAAGCAGATTCATGATGATCATTCGAAGGGGTTGGACATAAGTGAACCATAATCGATGTAGCAAAGGTAGCTGCATTACTGCATTGCTACATCATCACATCATCACGTCGTCATATTGTCGCGTCACTGTGTCACCAGTTGATAGTATTTCTGTAGTAAGTCATTAACATGGATCATGTTCCCCAGTCAAATGTACTTCATAAAGCAATAAAATGGTGAAATGTATGCACAAGTAAATATTGGACGTTTCAAATGAAAAAATTGAATTTGGAGTTGCATGGATGACCATTTTACTGATATTTACAATGATTAACCTTCCTGAAGACATCAATAACGAATGCCTACACATTTTGAATAAACATTGAACATTTCTAACATCACCATGGCCCATAATTATGCCATCCAAACACCATCAAACTGAGATAAAGGAAGTGTATGACATTGCTCATGTGAAGCAGGTTCTTCTCAACTGCTTGAGAATCATTACTATCTTCTTCTTTCTTGTTGTTGTGTTTGGTATGCATGACTATCCAGGCCCCTATCATAACGTTGAGAAAGGGCTTCTTATTTTGTATCAGCTCGTAATGGTTTACTCGATGAGTGAGATGTTACAATTCATTCTGAAGAGTAGCTTCTATGATATTTACAAGGCGTTTTACTTCCATGTTACCAAGGATCTTAATGCACTGAAGCTTCTGGATAAGCAGATCACAACAATGCTTGTAGAAATGTTCTCAACTCCAAAGCTCCATGTACTTACTGCCCATCACTGCAACCTGCAACAGTTCAAAACAGTAACATTGATGATTGATGGACATGACACTCGTGCATCATATCCAATGGCAGAGAGTGGATCATTATACTTGTACAAGCTCAAAAAGTCAGGATTCTGAATACAAGTATGTATCAACATTAATCAAATGATCCTTTTTGTGTCGCCATCTGCCCCTTGTCATGATCATAATGATGGATCAATGCTCATTCACATGCAAATTGGTAGAAAGATCAAACCTATGGATTGCATCACCCTGGATGGTAGATATATACTGTTTCTTGATCAGATCCTTGAAAATAGTGACTTGATGGAAGCCAATTTCATGCGTCTGGTATGCAAGCAATGAGGGTTGGAGCTGTCAGCTGCAGAGATTGAGTTCAATAATACATTTGGCAGCTTCTATTCCAAGATTGAAGCTACATTTGGTGAGCTTGGTACCACGTTCCAGTGGTTCAACAATCGTTCTCCCATTTGCATAATGGAGATAAAATATTTTACACTTCAGTTTAAATTCGCATGCCTCTTGCTTAATGTCAAAAGGTTTGTCATGATGGGTGTGATTAAACCCAGCCCAGTATATGCACTTTGGTTGAAAGATCATTTTGATTTTGGAGGCAATGATACTGTTCTTAATGATCAGATATGTATCATTGAACTTGAAACAAATGTGTCCCACAATACCAAGATGCTTGCTTTACAACAGCAGTTCCTTGCTCTTGACATTAAAGATGCAAATAAAATGAATTTTGAGAGTAATGATGGACGAGGCATTGGTCAAGATGTATCCAATGAGAGTGACAATGACACTGAGGATGGGCACTTTGAGGTTGAAGCAATACTCAACCATCGCATGCACCATGGCATACTGCAGTACAAGATCAAATGAAAAGGGTGGGACAACAGGTACAATTCATGGCAAGCATTTGATGATATAGATGCAGATGATGAGATCAAGAAGTATCATGAGTGCAAGGAAGCTGAGGAGGCTACAAAGCATGGAACATTCGAGAATGATGAAGATCTCTAGACCATTCACATCTTATGCTCATCACTGAATGATCAAGGTAATATCATCATTGCTAACTGTGAAATTTGGTTAATTGAGAGATGGATAACAATGGGAATACATTGAGACTCTTAGATGATTGTTTATTATTGTTTTACAGGGAGCTTTTATAGCAGTGGTGGTGTTCTTGAGAAATAAAAATTTTACAATGATAAACCAATGATTGATGTTAAAGAGGTTTCAGGTACAATCGGGTATTGGACCCTGATATGATTTGTACTTCAGCTTAATCATTATTTATCTGGTTTCTCATCTGTAAGGTTTATCTGTAGATGTCATGATATGATTTAGTCATTCTGTATGTAGAATACGACATTACCCCCCACCAGGTTGAAGCAACTGTTTGAATAATGTCAGGATTGATAAAAACCTTCAAAAAACCCTGTGGGAAAAATATAAGGAAAAGATCCTGAAGCAGCTGTGAAACGATGATATGAATGATCAATTTGATGATCGAACTGCATTTGCATCTTAAAGAAGTATTGGCAGTATGAAAGATGGATTGCGTTAGTCACAATTAAGGTGAATAGATAATTAGAAGCGGGATTTTGAAAATTAAGTCTTGGAGCGTTTACTGTGTCTAGGTTCAGTTTTGTTGGCAGCATTAACTTTGCGCTTCTGTGTTTTGTTTGTGGAAGTATCAGTCTCCTCTGGTTTGTCTTCACTGGTTTTTCTGAGATGATTCCAGTATTGTATGATGAAATTAGGATCAGTGAAATCATCAGATTTAAGTCATGAATCGTCTTCAGGTCTGTAACCTTTCCATCTGACAAGATACTCATGGTTTCCTATTTCGCCACGATGGTTGAGGATTGCCTGAAGTTCATAGAGATCTTCTGCTGGCACAATATCATCGTGTGAAATAAGTTTAAGTTCAGATGGAGAGAAATCTCTGGGCATTAAAGAACCCATTTCATCCTGTAGGACATATGAGCCGCCTTCTGTTTTATGTAACACAGTGTAAGGGCCTTCATAGGCGGAAGCAAGCTTGCTACTACGTGATTGAACCTTAACCATGACGTGGCTTTTTTCAGGAAAGTCAATGAGTTTGTGTTTTGTGTCGAACTTGTTTTTCATCACGTTGATATATGCTTGCATCTTTTCTTGCAATGCTGGAAATACTATGTTTTGCATGTGTTCCAAGTGTTTAACCAGATGTTCATGAGACATAGGTTTAACAGGTGTAGAGTCCTCAGGACAATAATCACGGAACTTATTCATGTTACAAGCAAACATAAGTGAAAATGGAGGAGTATTCAAACGTTTCGAGACATGCATATTTAACTCCAATTGAGTACTAGGAACGTAGTAGTCCCAGTCATTTGCAGCGCCTTTGATCTTTTTATGGATGACCTGTATAGCAGATTGCACCCAACATTCAGCTACACCGTTTGCACAAGAATGATAAGGTGTAGTGAGTCTGTGATCAATGCCTAGACTATTGACGAGCTTTCTCATGAAGCTATTTTTGAACTCGGTGCCATTATCAGATTGGATGACATGAGGTATGCTGAAGTTGCAGAAGATTTGAACAAATGCTTTCACGAGCATATTGGATTGCTTGTTTGTATTGTATGGATAAGTTAATTGGGACAGTAGATGGATAGAATCCTTTGAGACTGTTGGATGTCTTTATTTCAGTTAGATTGTCTGCCTATTTATATGATTCAGTCTTTTAGCAGAAATAAGAATTAGTAAACGTTCTTCTTGGTATTAGATGTGGATTATAGAATGGATCAATTACTGTGATGACACAGTGCTACCTTGTTGTACTGAACTTGGTGATAAGTCTAAGTTATAGATGATAAGGTTCAGTTGGTGTTCCAGTGGAGAAGTTCACTGTATATGGAAACACGATTAATCTCTGATCTTTCCTGTTATGGAACACAATTCTATAGGATGGGCATTACGATGGTCAACATATACCACATTACCTCCTTCCAGGTTAGACATAACCATTAGACTGTCAATAGTCTGTTGGAAATTTAATGGCGTTGTCATTTACTTTGTTGTATAGGTGTCTGATTGCTATTCAGATGCTTTTGGGATCGAGTGTTTTGAGGTGTACATTTCTGATGGATTGTCTTGTTGTTTGGTGTAGAACCAAGTCTTTCCCAATAATCTGCAATAGGCTGTGGACTGTGGAAGAAATCTGGCTTCTGCCATGTATCATCTTTTTCCTCATAGCCTTCCCATCTTACTCTGTATATGTAGTTTCCTTTTGATATTTCTTTGTATCCTACAATGACTTGAACTATGTAATATTCTTCGCCTTTTTTCTGGACTTCTTCAAGGGAAACAATCTCGTCCTGAGATATCAACTTGAGTGCAGACGGTGGATAATCTCTTGGGAGCAAAAGTCCTTGTTCATCCATAAGGACATAGGATCCTCCTTTTGTTTCTCTGACGATGGTGTAAGGACCATCATAAGCAGATTCCAATTTGCTGCGTTGCTTTTCTCTGATCATGACTTGGCTTTTAGGTAGATATTTTACCATCCTAAACTTGTTGTCAAATTTACCCTTTTGTGCATTTGTTACTGCTTGCATTCTTTCCGCGATGGCAGGAAATACAACGTTTGTCATTTTGTCAATGCGTTGCAAAAGTTCTTCATTTGTCATTGCTGGCACTTTAGGATCTTTTGTATAATTTTGAAATCCATTCATTGCTCTTGCAAACATAAGGGTGTAAGGCGATGATCCTGTCTTTTGTGTGACTTTTGCATTTAACACCAATTGCACACTCGGCACATAAAGGTCCCAATCTCGGGTTGCTCCTTTAATGCATTTTCGTAATGCATTTACTGATATTTGAACCTAGTGCTCAGCTACGCCGTTGGCTCTTGGATGGTAGGGTGTTGCAAGTCTGTATTCAAATCCAGAAGATTCTGAGAGCAACTTCATCAGAGTGTTGATAAACTCTTTTCTGTTGTCAGATTGTAAATAATGAGGAAATCCATAATTACAGAAGACGTTGATGACAGTGGAAACAACTGTGTCTTGGGATTTGTCAGGTATAGCACAGAGTACACAGAAACGTGTGCAAACATCAATCATAACCAGTAGGTAGTGGTTACCTTTGTGGGAGGTTGTGAAAGGACCAGCGAGATCAATCGCCCAGTGATTGCCTGGCAGGTAGGCATTGATGGGTCATAGTAGATGATATTCCTTTTTCAAGATGTTATGCTTTTGGCATTCTGAATACTTCTGTACTGTTTTTACAGTGTCTTTGTGCATGTTCAGCCACCTTAATCCATCATTGTGAAGGGCATTGACCATTGCATCAGCTCCAAAGTGTCTGGAAGCATGTGCTTTGCCCAGTAACTCTTTGTGTTGTTCCTCTGGTGGTGTTACCATGTCATCAAATTCGACTGTCACAGCACAGTTCACTCGATTACTCTTACCTTCAAGAATGATTGCGGGAGCACTCCCCCCTTCCAGCGTTTTTGCTGGGTCAAAAAGGCGTAATAAACGATCAGGCAAAATGTTGTCAAGACCTGGGAGGTGCACAACATCAAAGTCATACTGTAGGATAGTATCGAGCCAATTGATCATCATGGCGTTTGCCACTTTCTGAGTGTGTAGATAAGTCAATGCTTTGTGGTCAGTGTACAAGGTGAATTTGTTTCTCCATAAGTACTTGTGGAATTTTGTGAGAGCATAAACTACAGCGAGTAATTCTCGTTTGGTGGTGAAATAGTTCCATTCACTCTTGGATAGTGCGCGTGCCATAAATCTGATATGTTGGGTTTGGTCGTCAATGACCTGATACAGGGCAGCACTGATTCCAGTGTTAGAAGCATCTGTAGCAACCTGAAAGGGATATTTCAAATTGGGGTAGCACAGAGTTGGTAGCCTGAGAAGAACCTTTTTGAGGTTGTTGAAAGCCGTGACGTGCTCCTCTTTCCAAACACTTTCAAGTGTTGTCTCATTGCATAGCCTGTCAAGTGGAGCTGTCATTGCTGAAACGTTTGGAATGTGCTCTCTGAAATAGTTGATTATGCTGAGAAAGCACTGAATATCAGTACCTGTGCGAGGTAGAGGCCAATCTTGAATATTGCTTACTTTTTGAGGGTCCAGGGAGATACCTGTGCTGGATACACAGAAACTGAGAAGGTATACTGATTGCTGTGCAAAATAGCACTTTTTCAGATTCAATATCAAGTTCACACTGGTGAGCTTGTTGATGACTGTTTGGACATGCTGTGCATGTTCCTCAAGATTTTGAGAGTATATAATGATATCATCAATGAATGTTGTAATGAACAACCAGTTTTTGAAGATGATATTCATGACCCTTTGGAACTTGAAAGATATCAGTTTGAGACTGAATGGACAACCACGGAACATGTACTGCATGCTTTTGAAAGTAAACGCTGTTTTGGGTCTGTCTGGTTCATATATCTCAAAGTGATGGAAAGCTGTTTTGAGGTCTAGTGTAGTGAATACTGTTGCGCCTCCAAGTTTGTGGAATATGTCCCCAATAAGTGGAAGTGGATATCAGTCTTCCTTGAGGAGCTTGTTGATATGGCGAGGATCGAGGCATGGACGTCTGTCAGTGTAGTAACCAAACATATCCTTTTTTGGTGCCAAAGTGAGAGGACTATTCCAGGCTGTGTCTGTGGGAGCCTGTTCGATAGTGTCATCTTTCAACCATGTATCAATGACTTCTTGAATTTTGGATTCATACACTACAGGCAGTGGATACTGTCGGCAGTATGATGTTACACCATCAGGCGTGTCAATGTAGATTACCAATTCAGGAACGGTGCAAAACGAATCTTTTGGTATACGCTCATTAGTGTCAATTGAAGGTTGAATAGCCTGGAGAAACTTTTCTCTTTCCTCCGTTGTACCTGCAGGTGAATTGTTTGGTTTGGGTGTATCATTTGGAATATCACTTTTAGTTGTGTCATCGATCTGGTCATTCCATGAGGAGGCAATTCCCATAATACCCATACCTAACTTAGGCATGAGGTCTAGACCAATACTGAGATGAGTATCCAAAGTGAGATTCATGACAATGAAGATATGGGGGCATGTTTTGCCCATGTACAAGAGTTGGAGATCAACTGTACCATAACTCTTTACAACTTGTTTTGTAGCTGCAAGATGAATAGTATTTTTATTATTTGTATTTAAAAATACATCTAATTCTTGCGCCAATGCAAGATCTACAAATGAACTACTAGCTCCAGTGTCTACCAGGCCCCACTGTCTTTCACTCTGTACAAGAATAGATATGAAAATTGAGTCAGTGGTTTTGTTTGCAATAGCTCAATTAAGGTATTTACCTTGTTTTTGGAGATCCAATTTCTCCATGTTGATAGGTAACATGGTGTCAGGATCATCGACATCCATGACCTTCACTGCACAGTTTGCCATGTATTTCTTCTTGGCATTGAAGTACTCCTGGCAGGTATGCCCAGGCTTGTACTCCTCTTTCTTGCAGTACTGGCACAGGTTTGTGCCCTTGGGCTTGCCTCCTTGCCTCGTTTGCTGTGAGGCTTCCTGGAGCATCTCCTTCCAGAGGTTACAGTCTTGCTTGGAGTGGGAACCCTTTGGGTGCAATGGACATCCTTTTTGATGGAAATGTCCACGCTTGGCCTTCCTCTGGTCAGAGTTGTTGTCAGTGGTGTAATGGCGCTTGCCATTGTTCTCTGGTTCATCCGTTTCATGCAACCCATCAGTGTCTTTACCACAAGACGCCATGATCAGTTGTGCTGCCTTGTGCAGGTCGTTGGTGAGAGATAAACTGTAATGGTTGGTCAGGGCAGACCAAGCTTACTTTTTGATGTGTGGCCACAATGAACAGACAAAGTTGTATACCAATTCCTGGTCTTGCTTGAGGTTGGCCTCAAGTGAGACCTCTTGGTACCTCTCCAGGAAAAGGCGAATGGACTCTTTGGGACGCTGGGATAAGTGTCAGTACTCATCTTTTTTACACTAGATGTAGAATGGGTTACCGAATTCATTTTCAAGATGGGCAGCCACCTGGCTCCACTTGAGTCCCCTGTCGGCCAGAGACTTGGAGAATCATTGGCGTTGAGTATCATCGCAAGTGAGTCAGAAGAGTTGTTCCCAATGGTCATCAAGGGACAACAGGTTGTAAGCATGCAATTGTGCTTCAAACGCGTGAATAAACGACTTGACTGAGTCATGGACCTTCTTCTTTTCATCTCTGAGAGGACTACCTCTCACCTGGAACGCGGGTAGTTCCTTGGACACCAACGTGAAGAGCTTGCTGGACGCCTGAGAACTGTTGTCAGGAACCTTGGCCAAGGTGTCTTCCTCTTGGACAGCCTTGGCTTGAAGAAAAGCATCTCAACAAGCCTTAGCATGATCCAGATCCATTTGAGCATTCAGACACTCAAATTCACCAGCGTTTTCATCACTTAGGACCATCATTAGCCTGTTAGAGGCCGCCTTCTTCTTAGACTTCAAGTTTTCTTCCAGTTGCTGGATATCCACTGAAGATTCTGAGTACAAATCTCCATTAGACATGACAGTGTCCTCTGTTTCCATATGTTCCTGGATAGCCTGAGGTTCTTCCTGGTTGATGGGAACTTGAATGGGAGATTCAGTAAGGGTGATTTGGGCAGACATGGTTGATAATAAAGATAAAATAGAAGAATTCAAAGGAAAAAATGTTGTATGGGTAAGTTAATTGGGACAGTAGATGGATAGAATCCTTTGAGACTGTTGGATGTCTTTATTTCAGTTAGATTGTCTGCCTATTTATATGATTCAGTCTTTTAGCAGAAATAAGAATTAGTGAATGTTCTTCTCAGTATTAGGTGTAGATTATAGAATGGATCAATTACTGTGATGACACAGTGCTACCTTGTTGTACTGAACTCAGTAATAAGTCTAAGTTATAGATGATAAGGTTCAGTTGGTGTTCCAGTGGAGAAGTTCACTGTATATGGAAACATGATTAATCCTCAATCTTTCCTGTTATGGAACACAATTCTATAGGATGGGCATTACAATGGTCAACATATACCACAGTTTAGAATTGCACATAAGATACAGAATCGTGTGCATATGTCTACCATTATGAGGAGGTAGTTGTTGCTTGACATAGTTGTTTTGTTAAATGTAGCCAGATCTACAGCCCAGTGATCTCTAGGGATGTAAGCATAGATAGGTCTCAGAGGATTGTAGCCCTTCTGAGTGATGTTATATTTTTGGCAGTCTATACAGCCTTTGACAAACTCAACAGCATCCTGGAGTATATTGTTCCAATGAATGCTCTGTTTGTTGAGGTATCAGACAATGTGCTCAGCACCTGCATGTCCAGTTGCTAAATGAGCATTCTGGAGCTCATTGCATCATTTGTCATCAGGAGGAGCCATTGTATCAATTGGAGTAGATCTAACGCGAACTTGGAAGAGTTTCACGCCATTCTTATCAGAAGAAACACCAGTTTTGTAAGCTTTTTGAACTGCAGTAGTATTACCCCCCTCCAGCTGTTCAACAGGGGTGAACAAGCGTGATAATTGATCAGGAAGAATGTTATTCAGACCGGGAAGATGAACAACATTGAAGTTGTAATTGAGGAGAGTGTCAAACCATGTCAGCATCATTGGATTGGCGAGTTTTTGCATATGAATGTACATCAAAGCCTTATGATCGGTATAGAGGGTGAATGGGTGACCCCAAAGGAATTGATGAAACTTCTTGAGGACGAAGATGATACTCAGAAGTTTACATTTCATAGTTGAATAGTTACACTCTGATGGACTCAGAGATCTGGCTATGAATGAGACATAATGTTCTTTGCCATGAGGCTTTTGGAAAAGTACAGCGCCAATGCCGTAGTTGGAGGCATCTGTGGCTATATAGAATTTTTTGTTAAAGTCAGGATAGTGTAGTAAGACATCCTGTGCAAGAGCATGTTTGAGCTCATTTAAACATTTGGTGTGCTGTGAAGTCCACAAGCCTTTCAATGAACCGGCATTGCATAGGGCGTCAAGTGGAACACTAATAGTGGACATGCATGGAACATGTTCATGGAAGTAATTGATGATACCCATAAAGCGTTGGATATCTTTACCTGTTTGTAGTATAGGCCACTCTAAGGCGTTTGTAACTTTGTAAGGATCGAGGGAAATGCCCTGATTGGAGATGCAGAAGCCTAACAAGTAAACTGATTTTTGTACAAAGTGGCACTTTTGAGGGTTCAGTATTAAGTTGGCTTGTGTTAAAGCAGCAATGGCCCATTGAACATGATTGGCATGTTCAGCCATATTCGTAGAGAAGATGACAATGTCATCAACAAAGGTGCATACAAAAGGCATATCTTTGAAGATGATGTGCATCACTCATTGGAATTTGGAAGAGATCAGCTTTAGACTGAAAGGACATCCATGGAACATATACTGATGATAGTTATGTGTGAATGTTGTTTTATGGCGATCCTTTTTGTGGATCTGAAAACGATGAAAGGCGTTGGTTAAGTCTAATGTAGTGAAGACTTTCAAACCACCTAACGCATGGAAAATTTTCCTAATCGTAGGTAAGGGATACTTGTCATCAGGCAAGTGATGGTTGATGTGCCGTGGATCTAAACATGGTCTTTTACCTGTTTTATTGCCATAAGCATCTTTCTTGTCAGCTAACGTCAGAGGGCTGTTCCATGAGCTGTTGATGGAAGCTGGAACAATAATGCCATCATCCAACCATTTTTTGACAGCTGCATCTATGACAGGTCGCAATACATATGGTATCAGATATTGGCGTTGACAAGAAGTAATGCCTTCAGGTGTCAGAAGCTCAATCACAGATTTAGGAATATTGCAGAATGATGATTTAGAGACGTTTGCATTTGCTTGCAAGAATGGTTGGATAGCATAGTGAAATGCATTTTGTTCTTTGTCAGAGCCAGCAGGAGATTCGTTAGGCTTAAGACTCTTATGGCCATCATAAGCAGATGGATCCATGGAGCTCATTTCAACCTGATCATCCCATTTGGTAGCAACACCAAGCAAAGTGATACCCAATTTCAGAAGTAGATCACAACCCAAGATGACCTCATTGTGATTGGCTAGGTCCATAACCTCAAATTGATGCATGATTGTACATTTGTTATATTTAAGCTCAAGTGACATGGTAATACCAATGCGATTTACTGAATGACTTTGACCTGCATAATGGATCTTTCCCGAAATAGCAGTAAACCTCCATTTATTGTCTATACAAATCTTTCTATTTATAACAGAGATTTCAGCTCCTGTGTCTATCAAACCAAGGAACTGCTTATTCTGTATTAAAATAGGTGATTTTTGTGAGAATGGATTATCAGTCAGCTGGGTATTGCCCAATCGCTTACCTGAAGCTTGCAGAGCAGATTCATGATCTGCATTTATTTCATCCATCACTACGTCAGCAGGATGGCTTGGAGAACCTGTATCAGCAGACTTGATGACGTTTATGGTCTTGTCTGTTGAGGGCAGTTGCTGGTTTTCCCACTTTTTGGCTTTTACCAAGTGGTATGCTTCGCAACAATGTGTGGCTGACCAGGGGTCACCACAGTAGATGCATTGACCTTTTTTGTAACGTTCAGCCATTGACACCTCTTTTTCATTCTTGACATGGCAGCAGTCCTGAGGCTTGTGGTTCATGTATTTGTTGTGGTGAGGGCACCAAAACTTGTCATCCTTTTTTGTCAGTTTGAATCATCAAGCAGAGACAGATCCTTCTTCTTCATTAACTCGTGAACGTTTATCCATGGCCACATTGGTGGCAACACTCAGAACGTTGTTATGCTGTATTTTTGACTTGTTGATAAAAATGGGTATGTTTCCTGGTAGTGCCTAAGCGTAAACTTGATGACAGAAATAGCTGGTAAGGTATAGAAAAAGTAGCTTCAGTAGATGAAAACAGTTTGGTTTGTGTGAGCACCAGGTGTGGATTTGAGTCAAATACCAAGACTTGGGTAACCGGTAAAGCTTGAGGAAAAGAAAAGAAAAGATAAAATAGAGTATCTGTTGTCTGGATTGACAATATATAAAGAGATCTGTTTGAAAAAGAGTATAATTGTCAGTAAAATCGTTGGTATGGTTACCTTTGTTTTCGTATTGATTCTATCAATTAGAGATGTATGGAGATGAAATAGAGATATTTCTCAGGTGATCAGCGAGTTGGATCAGAAGAAATATAGAATTTCAGTAAAGAGAAGAGAAAATGTAAAAGAAAATAAAAAGAGATAGCAGAATCAGCATCGCTTGTAAATCAATCGGGTAAAAAAAAAATAGAGAAAAAGAAAAAGAAAAGAATTGGCAAATTCTGGTTAATGGTGGTTTCTTGAGAATAACCAACGGAGGCAGAGCAATAAAAGGCGGCTTGTAGATAACCTTTGGAAATGACCTTTAGAGATGGCTAGAGTACACCAAGAGAAAATTGTGTTCTGATAACCTGATATTTTATTCATTGAAATGAGGGGGTATTTATACAAAATAGATTGATACAAGAAAGGAAATAAAAGTTGGGGAGAGATAAGGAAACTAAATACTTGATGTTCAGTAAATCTGAGGTGCTTCATTTTCAATTTACCTGTATTGCTTCATTTTCGATTTACCTGGGTTGCTACAGAGGCTTTTCTTTCATGTTGGTTGAGAGCATGTGATCAGTGGTCTTTAATTTGTATGGCGGCAATCGTTCTGTATGTATTCTCTGGTAGTTTCTTTATGTACATTGTACTTTTGTTATCTTGATCCTTGTTATTTCTTCTGTTAATACATATGCAATGACAAAAATAAAGATAAGAGAATAGGGAAATAAAGAGGATAAAACTAATATAAATGTTCACAATGGTGTTTTTGATAAAAAAAAAGTAGCAGGTGGGATTGTCTTCAGAGCAAAAAAATAGTACTCCACAACGTCATCCACTGTCTGAGGGAGCTTTTTGCCATGATGGGTACTCCAGGCAATGTGCACTGTTTCTTGAATTCTGGGGTACAAAGTGTACATGAACCTGGTGGCAATACCTTCATCATCCTTGATACCTCCATCTTGACAAGCATTGAGGAAGCAATTACCATATTCCTGGACTGTTTCCTTCGATGTCATGTGGGTGATATATACCTTGGCGACCTTGTCCATTCTGGTATCTGCAGATTCAAAGCGTTTTTTGATTGTTTTACAAACCTTGGACCAGGAGCAGGATTTGCCTGCAAGCTTGTCGTTATACCAGCCATCCAATTCATGTGGGAAGGCGAGAGGCAACCAGTGACCCTACTCTTTCTCTGTATTGATACCGTTGGCAACAAGAACCTTTTTGAATTGGGTCAAGAAATGATCAACACTGGCAAAGGATTCTTTGGTTGGGTCCCATTTCGTAGAGCCTTTGATTTGGAAAACGGGCACATCCTTAGCTGTCATTTTGTTTGAGATGGGCTGAGTAGTTTCAGAACCAGTCTGGGAAGTCTCTGATAAATTTGTTTTTTCTTCACAGTACAATGAACGATAGGTGGCCTGGAAATTACTCAATGTAATATGGGTCTTGTTTATATCTGCTTGGTGTTGCTTGAGAATCTCTGGAGTAGCAGATGGCATGCACTGTCTGTATTGAATGACCAATCTACCCAACTTCTTTTTGTAGTATTCAATGGTCTCCAGCAGAAAGTCCTTGGGATTCAGATGGCGAGAAGCATAGGCACCAGTGAGTTCAACTTCTTCCATGAGAGAAGGTGAGTTATGGCCTTTGCTACCAGAGTCATAGTCAGAAACAACAGGCTTGACAATTTCTGAAATGGCAGTAGAATTGGCAGTAGTGTTTTCAGCAATGTTCAGAGTAGACATCTTGATGGATAGAATTTGAGAATTCAACATAAAAAATGTAAAATTTGGTTAATTGAGAGATGGATAACAACAGGAATACGTTGAGACTCTTAGATGATTGTTTATTATTGTTTTACAGGGAGCTTTTATAGCAGTGATGGTGTTCTTGAGAAATAAAAATTTTACAATAATAAACCAATGATCGATGTTAAAGAGGTTTCAGGTACAATCGGGTATTGGATCCTGATATGATTTGTACTTCAGCTTAATCATTATTTATCTGGTTTCTCATCTGTAAGGTTTATCTGTAGATGTCATGATATGATTTAGTCATTCTGTATGTAGAATATGACACTAACCAATGATCACCTTTTTTTTAAAGGTTTCTATCCTACACAATGAAACATTCCATCAGGTAGCCTTGGCAGAGGTCCTCTAAAAAGATGGTTGTGTCTCATTAGAACGTCCAAAAGTTTAGTAAATGCTGCATGTTCACACATCACATGTCATCTCTTTCAAACGACCCCTTCTAAATAAAATGAGTGCGTCCTTTTTAGAAGCATTTATGCTATTGTACAGCAGTGATCATTTCAATCAATCATATTTTTTCAAACATTGGCTGCTGCTCAAACGTTGTATATTTATTCATCATCTTTTGATTCAGAAAATAATCTCATATTTACAAAACTTCTGGACATCTACCATTCCTTCTTACTGTCATATTTGACATATCATTATCATTATACATATTTCATTCACTAAGTCTAAACGATCTTTATTGAGTTTCTCATACCATTGGCACTTTATCCACAGATAAATCTGATTTATTCAGACATCTAACAACAGATAGCTACAATCTAAAGACAATAGGATTCTGTCATAATCTCAAGGTATCCTCCAACATCTCCTATCTTTTGATTAGTATGACAAGACAATTACAATGATTACAATCTTAGCATAGACACAGTGATTAGTCAGACATCTCTGTTCCTAAACAATGAGATTGTTATTCAGACTCAGCTAGATGACAGCTCTCCAACTTGACATTAATAATCATGGATCAATGATGATCCATGATGATTACTCAGAGCTTACACATCGTCTGATTACTAAGATACTCAATAAGCATTTGAACAGTATAAATAATGCTGGTAGACATCTGTAATCATCATCTTTACTTCTGAATAAACCTCTACCAAGAGTCTCAAAGTATTTTCTTATTGTTTCTTCTCTTACTACTGTAATTCTTCACTTATGCTACTTAGTAAGAAGAAGTACTATTGGTTTATACTGCACTTTATATTCAATAGAATGTAAAAAATGATAAACTGCTTCTGCACTAACATTGACACCATTGTTACTAAGCTTGTAACTAACATTTGTAGCATTCTTATAGTCACCATTGTTCAAATTATGTAAGATATAGTAACTCAACATTGTAGTAATTATACTTGGACAACCTGATGGTTGACATTCAATGGTGACATCTAGCTGATTGCAAATTGCTGACACTATTCCAATACTAACATTCAAGTTTTTGGCAACCTTTTTTACTAAAATGCCTGACTGTAACTGAACAATAATATTTTGACATTTGTCATTGCTAATAGTATACATTGTATTGTAATTGCAAATGAAATGAGCTAATTTCAAGATATAGACAAAAAAAAGGCGATAGAGTTACTATTGCTGCTAAATCAAAATAAATAAGCTCATGACTGGGCATTTTATATAAGTTTTTTAGAGAAAGAAAAAATGGTCTAAAAGGTTCAAATGAATAGAAATTTTTAAATAATGATAACTCAAAAACAACAGAAGATATATTTATATATATATACTTAAATGAAAGCTTAAAACCTCTACTTTCAAATAATAATTCATATAAGATATAACTTTTTTTCAATAAAGAAAAATTATACTCTATGTAATATATGGAGTATTTGCTATCATGTCTTCTGCACAAAATTACTATGCACAGCTGTATGTAGGGGTCGGCACGAACGAATACAAACGAATATATAGATATTCGTATTCATTCGTCATATAGAAATAAATATTCATATTCATTCGTCAAGTAAGAACGAATATTCATATTCGTTCATTAAATAGAAATGCATATTCATATTCGTTCAT
This sequence comes from Saksenaea vasiformis B4078, assembly GCA_000697055.1. NCBI lineage: Eukaryota > Fungi > Mucoromycota > Mucoromycetes > Mucorales > Saksenaeaceae > Saksenaea > Saksenaea vasiformis. The sequence goes on along the minus strand of JNDT01002217.1, from coordinate 5,920 downwards.
CAAGTAAAAGCAAATATTCATATTCGTTCGTCAAGTAAAAGCAAATATTCATATTCGTTCATCAAGTAAAAGTGAATATTCATATTCGTTCATCAAATAAAATGAATATTTGAATTCATTCGATTATTCGAGTAGTGCCATTTTTATTATTTGCATGTCATTCGTTAATGTTGTAATTAACATGATGTCAATTAAGTAAAAAGAGAAGAAAAGAGAAAAGATATGTCCTTCACTAATGTTGTAATTAATGAGGCGTCAGTTAAGCGTGAGGTTGAGTAAAGAAACGTATGTCATTTGCAAATGCTGTAATTAACTAAGTGTCCATTAAACTATTGGAGCAGTAAAAAAAAAAAAAAAGAACTAATTCAGAAACGTAATCCAAGAGAAAGGTCCAATTGAGACAGTAAACACTTTTATTCTATATATCCAAAAGTTTGGACCAAGCATCTACTAACACACTATACTTAACTGTTTCGGGTTTCAAACAGTTACATGAAAACAGCACAAAGAACTTCGCATGCAAAAAGCAACGTTCTGAAGGTGCAGATGAGGTGGGAATTGCCAAATACCTGCGAGCCATTTCCGCCAATTGGGGCTGTCGTATCCGACATAGTTACATTACTACACAGTAATTAGAACACTATGCTTGAGTAAGACAAAAAGGTACTGAAGGTAATTACTTTATTAGAACGCGGTTCTAGACATGTCTTATTCCTACCTATCTGTTGCTGAGATACCAGCAGACACAGAATATACAATTAACCAGGATAAACATAACAATCCCAATCTAGTAAAGAATCATCTAAAGATATCTCTAAACTCCTCTGTCTCACTGCTACCCGCAAGTACCATAAATTATTTAAACAGTACAATGATCATTTTAATAAAAACAATCCTTTTTTTGAGTCTCGCTTACTTTACATCGCCCATACTTGAATTTGGATACATCATTTTTTTTAAGCGAATACTCGATTTTGTTATGTCTGAAGTATTTACATCAAGCCCTCTATCTCCCAACAATGAAAGTCTCGAGATATGACCAGTATCTGCTGAACAGCGTACAAATGCTGCAATTGAAGATATATCAATGAAACTAGCAGAACTAGGAGAAAAGATCGCATTGCCTTTAACTCCTCCTGAAGAAAAGGTGAACGCAAGAATGGCATATGCAGAAGCAAGCCAAGATTTGGACATGCTAGTACAAACGAAGCAAAAACTCTCAACAGCAAATGCCAAAGTACCTCAACCAATGATACGAACACATGTTGTCCCCAAAGACCTTCCATTACTACAATGGACTGGTAACGTTTTTGACACCTCAAAAACAGTCTTTACATCGATCCAAGAATGTCTCAATAACTTCGAGGATATCGTTGTTTCTTATGGTCAAGATCTGGATGACACCTGGCACTGTTTGCTTCCTCATACCCTGTCTCCAGAACAACGCTCATGGTTTGATGCACATTTACACAGAGTCCTGCATCTACCTTGGTCCTATGCCCAAAATGCCCTATTGCAAAAATATAGCATCAATGATGCTGAGCGCCAGGTGAACTGTATGCAAGAATTGATTAGCCTCCATATGTCAAGATCTGAATCAGTAGAAAAGTACACTGACCGTTTCCATAAGCTCTGCAGAGAAGCTGGTGTCAGTGATGATCGCGTCATGGCAATTCTCTTTACAAATTCGCTCCTACCTGAATTGTCGCAACAAGTACACCTCCAACAAGTCAATCTGCCTATGGAACAAAGGTGCACCATTGATCAAGCAGCCTCAATGGCCAGGGCGATTTACTCCCAGGTGGTACAGAAAAAACTTCCCAGTGATCGGGGTGGGACTCTGGACCAGAGTCAAAATTTTTCACAGTCTTCCCCCTCTGGATGCGCGCCCCAGTACAAGGATCAATACTGCCATCTTCACGGAAAAGGCTCACACTCAATCAACGAGTATAAAGTCTTACAAGAAACATTACATTCTGTTCACTCAGGACAACGCGTTGACAAGAACACTCGTCCTTCTATCAGTGCCAAGACTGATTCAGCTTCTCCATTGTCTACTGGGAACCAATCAAAATCATTTCCGAATACTCGCAAATTGTGTTACAAAGGATGCGGTGGTTTCTGGTCCCCTGGCCATCAGTGTAACAAGGAACAAGACACTAGCAAAAAACTGCTGGCTGTTCGTGCTGCCCATTTCGAAATGGACATTTCTCAGGAAGTAACGGAAAAAGAAGAAAAAATTGACAATGAGGATGATGTTGACATGACCATTGACGATATTGATGTGGCCATTGCTGAATCCTGTAACATGTGTAAGTCTCACACATTTAACTGAGATTATTCATTTCAAAAAACTGGTTCTTACTATGTGCATCTCACTTTGCAGGACCAAAATGTATGAGCTTTATTGGATTCCGGGGCCACTGTCAGCACTGTTTCGCATGCCCTTTGCCAAAATAACGGTTGGAAAATTGTTCCCAAACCTGGAAAAATAAAATTAGCAGCTCACAATGCCTTTGTGCCTCGTATTGGAATAACATCTCCTATTAAAGTTGTTTGCAATGAAATTGTTATCTTTCATTCTTTCGAAGTTTTTGATATCAATGATCCTTTAGCCAATGTATGTGTTGGAACGGATCTTATGTCGCGTATTGGTATCAATTTTATTGGTTTGCCTGTTTGTTGGCACCGCTCAGGACTTCCAAAGGCGCCTGAAACTGAACCTCTTGATGACCTTGAGCCAAACAACTCACCAGTCGGCAACCCTACTGAACAAGAACATCTATTGCAGACAATTCAACCTTTGCTTGAACAGAACCAGGAAATCCCCAACTCTTCTTTTTGCACTGTTCCTGAGTCAATCGTACGACTTGACACACCTGCTAACCAGGCAGCATACAGAAGACAATACGACATCCCGCACAAGCTCTTACCTCTATTACAGGAACAAGTCAACAAATGGCTAGCTGACGGCATCATTACTCGTGCACCAGTGAATACTAGATGGAACAGCCCTCTAACGTTTGCACTGAAAAAAGATGCTCAGAGTAATCTCACTGGCAGACGACCTTGCCTAGACCCACGTCACATCAACAATCTGCTTCCAGATGATCGTTTCCCACTTCCTCTCATCAATGAGATTTTCCAGAAAATGCATGGAGCTACAGTGTTCACTACACTCGATTTAAAAAATGCTTTTCATCGCTTTCAGATTTATGAACCACACCAACACAAAACGTCATTCACAGTCGATGGCATTCAATATATGTTTCGCGGTTGTCCCTTTGGACTCAAGCCCATCTCGTCAAAGTTCCAACGCGTTATGAATTACATATTTCATGGCGTTGATTATGTTACTACTTTTGTCGATGATATCATCATCTTCTTGAAAAACCTGGAAGATCATACAAAGCATGTAGCAGACGCTATTCGCCGTCTCACAGATGTCAAGCTCATCCTCAACGCTGACAAATGCCATTTTGCTCAACGTGCTGTTTATTTACTCGGTTTCTGTGTGACTGAACGTGGTATTCGCCTTGATCTGCGCAAGGTTACCAATGTCCAAACATGGCCACAGCCCAAAACAGGAAAAGATATCCAACGATTCCTCGGACTGGTCAATTATTTCAGGGTCCACATCCCTAACATTTCTACACTCACCGCACCTCTTGACAAATTGTGCAACGCTGGTAATCTTGCTGATATCTGGACGCAGTAACACGCCAATACTTTTGAATGTATCAAACTTATTTTGGAAAAGGCACCCATTCTCAGTCACTCCAACCTGGATGAACCTTTTTCTGTTGCTACGGATGCATCTGACGATGGCATTGGCGCTGTCCTTTATCAGATTATTGACAACCACATCCATTATATTGGTTTTATGGCGCGTGCACTTAGTTGGTCTGAACGCAATTACTCTGTTACCCAATGCGAATTACTTGGTATTGTTTACACCCTGAAAAAGTTCCACAAATTCCTCTGGGGCAATCCGTTCACTTTATACACAGACCGCAACGCACTTACCTACCTCCACACTCAGGAAGTTGCCAACCCAATGATGATCAAATGGCTCGACACCATTTGTGACTACACTTATCGTGTAGTACACTGACCTGGTATTGCCAACGTTTTGCCTGACTGGCTCTCTTGTCTCTTTGCTGCGCCTGTCCCACTTTCCGCGGGAGGTAAATGCACATTACATACAAACGTTTCAGGAGCAAACAAAAACGCAAAACAGAACATACCAACAACTTCTCTTCCCACTGGACAACACTTTCAACGTCTCATCAAACCACATGAGTACATGACCCCACCAGCAGAGAAAAGACAATCGTTGCTTGAGCAAGCACATCTCAGTGGTCATTTCGGAGCAGACGCCATAGTCAACGCGCTACACAGTGACAGACTACATTGGATGAATATCAAGCAAGACGCCTTAAACCTGGTCGCCAAGTGCCTCGACTGTCAACGATTCAACGTTGGCAAACATGGTTACCATCCATTATGACACATCACAGCAAGTCAACCTGGAGACCATTGGGCAATTGACTTGGGCACTTTTAATGTTACCTCTACTACTGGTAATAACTTTTTATTAGTCATGGTCGATGTGTTTTCACGCTTCTGTGTTCTGAGAGTGCTACCAGACAAATCAGCACTTAGCATCGCTAGACAACTTATCCAAGTTTTTTGTGATTACAGCTTTCCCAAAGTCCTACAATCTGACAATGGTACTGAATTTGTCAACGAAGTTGTCTCACTGGTCACAGAGCATTCAGGCATTGATCACAGACTTGTCACACCTTATCATCCACAGGCAAATGGTATTGCAGAACGATGGGTAAAAACGGTGAAAGAAGTTATAGTAAAACGGTTGCAAGGTAAGAAGGGAGATTGGGATTTATATCTACCTAGTGCGCAACTAGCTATCAATACAAAACATGCAGCCCTGCATAAGACACGTCCTTTTTCATTGATGTTTGCACGTCAACCCAATAAATTCGAGGATTATAGTGAAGTAAAAGATGGTAGTACCCTACCTAGATCATCCGATGCTCAGGCAATGAAGAAACGCCTTGACCAAATGGAACAAGTGGTTATCCCAGCAATTCATGAATGCATTAAAACAATGCAAAAGAACCAAAGCGATAAGTTTGACAAAGACCACTGCATTGTACAATTTCCTCCAGGCAGTAAGGTCATGATCATCAACGTATCGAGAAACACAAAAACTGATCCTAAGTATGAAGGACCATTCACTGTTTTATGGCAAAGCAAAGGTGGCAGTTACACACTTATTGATGAATTGAATACATTGCTTCCATGGGACATTCCACCATCCCATATGAAACTTATTTCACCAGATACCGTGATTTCAGACAATCATTATGAAGTGCAAGCCATTGTTGACCACAAAGAATTGCAAAAAGGCGAGTTTAAGTATCTTGTACGCTGGAAAGGTTATACTGCAGATGATGATACTTGGCAATCTCCAGATGATTTTAACGATCCCGCTACTATTGAAAGATATTGGCAATGGCGATCAGGCGATGGCAAACGTACATCCTCCAAACAAATTGGACCTTCTGTTACAAAACGTAGCAAACGCATGTAGGCAAGTCTTTTTCCTCCACACTTTTTTCCCACTGGGTTTTTTCAGCAGGTTTTTTATCGACGCGCCACAGCATCATTTTGCAATGCTTTTATTCATGCATACTTTCTTTCATCTCTTTTTTCACGCTTGCTTCAAGCTGGCGGGGGGTAATGTCGTATCTGACATAGTTACATTACTACACAGTAATTAGAACACTATGCTTGAGTAAGACAAAAAGGTACTGAAGGTAATTACTTTATTAGAACGCGGTTCTAGACATGTCTTATTCCTATCTATCTGTTGCTGAGATACCAGCGGACACAG
>JNDT01002212.1:0-14115 GCA_000697055.1 Saksenaea vasiformis B4078 | reverse complement strand
GACAAACAAGGTTTTTTTTTCTCATCTTGGAGTCATGTTGGAAATGGAAGTGTTCATGTGAAAATGTAGTTCGTCCGCATGCAGTGTTCCCAAACACATTCCACAGAACTAATCAACTGACTACATCTCAAACCAATGATATGATATGACTCATCTTGTTCATCATTTGAAGCAACATTACTGGATAACTTCACAATTACTGGACAACTTCGTCATGATGCTCTTGGAATGGGGTGTGTTAATGAGACAGAAAAAGGTCGTCGATGGCGGCACTGCTGGTTGTTGTTATTGTGACGTGGGTCCTGTGAAATCGATTGAGCGGAGTTATCGTTTAAACTCAGTACCAGGGCAACAATGCTAATGCAGACAAACACAAGCACAAAAGAGGAAACGCCTATGATTCTGAATGAAGTATCCCAAAAGGAGTGACATCCAATGTGTATCACAATGAGTATTTCAAGAGGCTCGGCCATCCTCCTTCTTCAGTCAACTTGATTATTCTATGATGTCCAACACAAACTCTTATAATGCACCTCTCTCTGGCCTATCTCCCACTGATTCAGTGGAAACAGCAGCAGTGGTCCATACGCCAACCTTGTCCGAGTATGAGGCCAATTTTAATGATATCAGTGGTTTTCTCATCATTGCTTCTTCTGAACCAGAGGAAGAGTCAGTATCAGCAGTACACTCTCCAACCTTCACTGAGTTCAAAGAAGTTGCAGCCTATCTCACCGACGAGAGTGGTTCTAGTCTTCCATCTCAGTCTCCATCCAAGTCTCCATCACCTGGTTCCCCTGTGCCTCCCCAGTTCAATCCTATGGACTGGCAGAGTGAAGGTCCTCTTGTGGAGGTTCAGTGGGTGGCGGTGGAGCCTGTGGAAGAGATGGACTGGGAGTACACACCCCAAGACCCAATGGATTGGGAATGGGATGATTAAGTGTCATCTTAATCGATGTCTCCCGAGCTGCTCATAAGAGATGACATGACATGCAGGTACATGGATTTGCACTATTCGCGTTTAACCAACTTGGTGATATCTCTAGATGAAGCGTTTTGAACGTTTGAAGAGCTTGAATACCCTTCCAGCTAGGCGTTTTGGTCCCTCATGAATAGCACTAACACTGGATGGATGAAGACTTGTAGGAGGATGGTCGTGTCTCATCGGAACGTCCAAAAGTTTAGTAAATGCTGCGTGTTTGCACATCACACGTCATCTCTTTCAAACGACCCCTTCTAAATAAAATGAGTGCGTCCTCTTTAGAAGCGTTTATGCTATTGTACAGTGGTGATCATTTCAATCAATCATATTTCTTCGAACATTGGCGGCTGCTCAAACGTTGCATATTTATTTGTCATCTTTTGATTCAGAAAACGATCTCATATCTACAAACCTTCAGGACATCCGCCTTAGGTCAGTACCAATGCTGGCTGGTATGCCGTTAAATAATTCCATGACTTCAAAGGAGCACTTTAGATGTTTACCATCATACCATACGTCAGTATCAATGGTTGTTCCTATATGTCATATTTTTGATTGTGCATCAGCGAGTTGAATCATGCCTGATTGCGTTTCATATTTTATGTTATTTATTTTACAAAAGTTGACGTCGAGAGCTGAGAAATTTGCACCTCCATCCAACAGTGCTTTTACCTGTTGACCCTCTATAGTGACGTGAATCAGCGTTTGTGTCAACTCGTTTTCTTTTGTGTCAATTTGACCATTACGAGATAACTTACAAGGCAAGGCATCATCGAGGTCCATGTTGTTTACGACATGGTGTGCCAACTGGTTGACCTTGGCTTGGCCATATTGTTTGGCTTTGTGGTCCCAGTATTCTTGACAGGTGTGGCCATGCGCCCACGGTTTGCCACAGAATGTGCATACATTTTTCTTTTGTTGTGCTTTTTGAGTATTAGCTGGGTTGTGTCTGGATTGGTTTACACCACTCACAAATGGCTTATTGCTGTGGAACTGCTTTTTGTAATGTAGATGGATACTATTGCCCTCATCCTCATGGGAACGCTTCTCAGAATCAGAACTTTGAAAGTGCAAACCAGCAACGTATTCGCACATGTCGTCCAACGACTGTTCTGTAAATTTGGGTCCAAACTTAGTTGAGACCAAGTTGAACGCCTCATCCTTATGTACAAGCGATGAAAGTAAAGCGACTATCATTGGAACGTAGTATTGATTCAAGCCAGTTTCAATGCTTCTTTGGTGGAAGCGCTGGACATATGTTTGAAGTGGTTCTCTCCTTTTTTGGTGCATGCAGATAATGGTCTTCATACTGTGAAGTTTCTGCTCAGGCGTGTCAAACTTATCCACAATTTTGGTGCGCATTTCGAGCCACCTGATCGAGGGTGAATTTCTCATTTCATTGTCAAACCAGATCGTTTGAGCATCATCAAAAGACTTAGGGAGAAGACGTTTCCAATGTTCTTCCACAGGCAAGTTACAAGCGTGCAGCTCTTTTTTGAATGCTCTCAAAAACATTTCAGCAGAGATGTGCACAATTTTACCATTATGCCAGCGTGGTGTTCCCACAATTTGAAGTACAGGAAGATCGCGAGGGATATAGTGGCCCTCCAAAGGAGAAGGTCCATCCACTGATCGGGTCCTGTTATTGATGGCCACTTGCTTGGCAGCCAACTCCTCCCAAGTAAAAAACTCGGGACAGTTCAGGTGGCTGACCTTACAAACTTGGTGGTAAGCTTCCACTTCCGCCTTGGCCTCTTGTAGGGCATTGAGAGCCCTGGTTCTTTCCCCAGACCCAGCACGATTTAGGACAAAGTCCTGATACTCATTCTCACAAGCAGAGGCTTGCGATTGCAATGCACAGTACACAGCCAAAGCTTTACCTTCGGGGCTTACTACACCAGACGAGGTAATGGAACTGGTAGTGGAGAGTTGTTCCTGAGGCTGCGATTGGACCGAAAGACTGCTCAAGTTGAGCTCCGTTCTGTTTTCATCCATGGTGATGTCAGGTTGCTGATTGATGTTATCATTCATAGCAGACATTGTTGTTAAGTTGTTGTTGTTGTTGTTGTTTTTAAATGAAAATATAAAGGTTTGTTTTTTGATTTTTTTGTGATCGAGTGTGTTGTAGTATTTACTGTAAAAAAATGTTGTATCGTGACTGGAACTGATAAGTACAGTGAGACTGAAGGGTGTCATTTATTTCAGTAGAAAAGTAGACTAGGAACTAATTACTAGCTATGGCTGTATTTATATGATCGGAGACCATGTCTATTATATTGACACAGTGATAGATTATATCTCAGACACGACACAAACTACAATCACTATGGGAAAAATAATCATGGAATTCCATGACAGGTCATGGAGCAATCCTCAAAAATAATCATGGAAATAATCATGGAAATGCACTTTTCCATGATTATTCCATGATAGTGATTCCAATATAAGTCCATGGTATTACATGGAATTCTATGATAGCTAAAGAACTGTTCCTAGGATTATCATGTAATTCCATGATAGTATTTGTAGCTTTTATTGGCCAATTATTGAAACATTATATGTATTTTCTATCACTGAGGGTGGACTGGTTGTAGTTGCTAGAAACCATGCCTGGCCAAATGTAATAACTGTTGCCATTGAAACAAAGAGGATCTTCACGTACACTACCAGCAAAGTCATCAATGTTTGTGCAATCTACAACAAACAGCTGATCACCAGACTTTGCATAGTAGTATATGCTCTTTGATAACGCGTCCACTTCTGTCTTGTAGATGCCTACAGCAGCAAGTGTGGTCCCTGGCCTTTCAGATGGTTCCAAATAAAAATATACTCTTCCAAAGAAATGCTTCGCTTCAAAGAGAACTTTGCTGTTCCACTTGAATGCATTTCTACAGCAAGATGTCAGAAATGTACAACATCATATGTATTGTACCTGTCTACGTCAATACTTAAGCATATGAAGTATGCAGCGCAGTTACGCTCCTTGTGTTGCAAAAGACTTCCAAACACTTTGTGGTTGCACCAGAGGTTGCTAGCATACTTGAATTCTGTTGTCATTGGGCCCTCCAATCTCATTCGCTTGTGAAATGCCAGTAACACTCTGTACAACGCCCTCGAAGAAATACCTGCAATAGTATTCATAGAACTAAAAGATGTCTCCCTTATGACACCATGTAACTCTGGTGCTAGAGAGTCTTGGCAGTCATGAACTGCCACTATATTGCAAGACTCTTTGGATAGAGTAAGCTCTATATACCTAGATATTGCCAATCTGACCATCACATTACCAGCATTGGATCCAGGTGCACTGTTTGAGGAAATGATCCGACTGTAGTTACTGATGGTTCTCTCTAATGGTCAAGCACTGAGATATCACAGAGGACCCATCTTCTGAATTATGTCAGGTATGTGAGACAGATAATGCTGATTTGGGGTAAATATAGATATGCTGAGGATATTCTCTTTGAGGAGCTGCAGGAGATATCCATGCCATATCCATATATTACTATTGTTACAATAATTTAGCATTCTACAGTAAGAAGGACTTACTCTTCAATAGCAATGATGTCAGTTTTTCGCAGTTGATATTGGAGACTGCACTGACATGTGCGTACTAATGCCATAGTGGCAAGCCTTGTGGCATCATCGGGAATGCAGCCAACAATCATGGTTGGCACTACATAGAGTAGGAAGTTCAGCCAGTCCACAGCCTTCACTTTTGATCTATTCAAAAGATTCTTCCATGATCCTTGAAAGGCTATCAGTATGAATTTCCTTGATTGTTCTACCTTCTCCATAATATCAGCTAGTGATTGGATATTGATTGCAAAAGGGTTCTCGGCTTCAGGTTTTGTGTATCTTCCTTGAATCAATAGAAAAAATTGGTGACTAATGCCATGACCAAGCAAATGCATTTCATCAAGGCCAAAAAACTCAGGTCCATGGAAACTCTTGAGAAAAGCAAAACGTGATGGGCTAATAATACCATGCTTGATGATGGTGAGCTGAAGTCACAAAAAGAAGAACAGAACTTGTAACCTACTGCTTGACTGGTTTGATAGCTTTCTACAGTTCGCCATTCTGAACGACCATCTCTTTTTGGGAAGTACATCCTGCCGCTTCCCTCTGGTCTCTCACCAATGGCTAAGCAGATGTGACACCCATTTCCACATTGATGGCCAGCATGATTAGCTAAATTTGCTGCAGCCAGAATATCACCAGAAGCAAGAAGGAGATGGACTTTGACAGATATTTGCCTATTCCAGATCTTCACAACCATCTCACGATCTTGCAGCATCTCCAATTCATGGCATATAGGATCAAGGAAAGACTACAGATCTCAAGGTCGCCTAGGGCCAGGTGCAATACATACCTGTATCATATTTTGCATCTCATATCTGTAATATACATTAATTGTCACAAGGATTCAAATGATCATACCAGACTGAGGGGCTCATGTTATAAATGATGATATGGAAGATAGTCATAAAATGTTTGCTACCTTTAAATGGTTGGAAGCCATCCACAAACAGAGCCAAAGCGATATCAAATTCACTAGTAAAAAGATTTCTCATATGATTTCTGTAGGTAGATCCATCAAAGACATCTTGCTGCACGTTGGCTTCATAGTGCCTTTCATGGCAATACACTAGCAGCTTCCTTGTTGGTGCATCAGCCAGCATAAAGGCTAGTTGATCTCCAATTGGGAGCATCTGTACAGTCGCATATGGCAGCTGGTTGTTTTCAGGCTTATTCTTGAGAGATCCACAGAATTTACAGCTGTCAAGAATGTCTTCTGCAAACAGCATACAGCCTTCTCTGCATACAGGAATGTGCCTGACTTTGACAGGATACAGTTGCCTGCAAAGCTGATATGAAAGGTAGGGCGAAAGAAGATGTTCATGATCTGCTCATTTCAATTCCTTTTAAGTTAACCAAGCGATATTGAGAACTCTGGATACAGTACCAGGTTCAATGGACGTTAGCGTGTCATTGATAAGTCTTCATAGTTCTTCATGCACAGCTCGTGGGATGGTGTATCAGTTAACGCACTGCTGTAGCCTGATACTATACTTGTAAATTGGCTGCTCAAGAATATTGGATCTGGGAAACTCATAGATCTTTGGTCCAATGGTCAAAGAGGTCTCTATCTCTATTGTTAATCAGGCACACACAAACTAAGTATTAGAGCATACCTCCATTATTTGCATCAACGTTAACATCAGTAATTTCTGTATCTTCATTATCACTTTCACTAACTTCATTGCTATCGCTGCAATCATAATACAGTTGTTGGTGAACCCTGTCATCAGTTGTGTCATGATAATTATCATCCAGTTTGAACATCATCCCCTGATCGTCATGTTCACTGATACTGGCGCCTCCATCTTGCTGTCGTATTTGACATTTCTAAGGAATAATGTGACGTTTATTAGTTTAATCTCAGTGATAAAAGTTTTTATTGTAATATTGAAAAGGGTAGTTCTTATCAACAAGAATAAAGTCGAGTCCCACAGTACCTTCAGTCTGTTACCAACCTCGACATATCTCACTTGCAACATATCCCTCATGTCTATTACTCATAAATCTACTTCCATGTTCACTGGAGAAGATGGAGCACGTCTGGCTTGCAGGACATTGACGCTTTCTTTCTGCTGTTGACTGGTGGTATTGGCAGCATCCACCGCTTGTTCAGGTAAACTTTGGTTTATATTATTGTGAGGGGAGGATCGTGTATTGTGTGTATACTGATACATTTGATTAATAACCGACCCAGTCCCTGTACTTGTTTCAGTCTGAGCATTAGATCGCATACATTGGCGATTATGTTTTGTAAAGATGCACTCTCTGAAAGATTTCAGATACTAATTGCATTGTATATGTCCAGCAGGGACATTTGGATCTGTTTGTCACATGTGTTTGCGTGATGATTCCATACTTAATAGTAGTGATAGAAAGTCAAGATGGTCAAAAGAAGATAAGCTAATAAAGTGTACTGTCTTGTGTTGTATTCCGGTGTCGTTTTCATTATGTTTCAGGTATTGTCAAATGAACTTCTCATAAAGATATTGCTGTTACACGAATTTTCTTTCATCTGTATTTTGTACCTTCACTAACTCAAGTCCTATCTCCAATTTTTCTTACCAATTGACCAGGGCCACCACTGTCTATTCACCATACCAATTATAGGTCAGCTATATGATTATGCTATTGGTATATCTAGACCTAATTGGATGGAAACTCTTCCTTTTGCAGTTACTGGTTTACAAGATGTCTCACTATGACTGTTCCAACCGTATTTAGAAACATATAAAAAAAGAGTAGAAACTTCAAGCACACATCATAGGAGTTCCCTTTTGATCATCCTACTACCTTTGACATATTTACATGACTTACCATGCCCACTACTCCAGGGAACAAGGCTGTTATTAACCTAATCAATGATCGTGTGCTCGCTTCTCTTGCCAGAGTTGAAGAGACCCAAGAAGCACATGAGGTTCACCTCAATGAGCAAGGAACACTTCTCTGCGAAGTCATCCAACAGCAGGCTGAAATCATTTGTCTATTGAGGAAAAGAGAACCTTTTTTGCATATTTTGGAGAGAGAGCAGGGAAGGGAAGAAGAGGACAATGTAGAGGAAGAGAGGACCTTGGAAAGGCCAACTGAAGTGCTGAATGGCAAGAGGCGCGCAGTCAGGTTAACTGCCACCAAGTTGCAGAAATACATATGCCACACCTTCTTCAATGGAAGTACCAAAGCAGCAGAGGGTCCAATACTGAATCTCAATAACACAGTTAAAAATGCTGTAGATGATGTGCGTTCAAGTTTACTGACATGTGGCCCTCCAGTGCCGTGGAGCCAGCTCCCACATGACAAACAGAGTTGGGCAATCAAGGAAGTAGAACATAAAGCTCTGTGGTCTGATATTATGCTACAACGTTGCAAGCATTCCTGGGCTGCAAAATGGCTTCTCCAAACAAAATGGGGAAACCATTATCAGTATCAATCTTTCCTGCAGAAGGTAACCTTTGAATATGTGATATTTGAGTAATAAACGGTTTTGATACTGCAGGAGACTGAGAGAGACTCTACATCAGATGGGCAAGAAAAATATCTACTGTCATCATAAGGGTGAACTAACAGTTTCCTGTTTGTTAGGCATGATAGCAGCGAACGCCAGGTCAGAAGACGTCACAACAGACTATAAATTTTTTGGTTTTAATTGCAAATAAAACAGCCTTTAGTCAGCAAATCTGATTATCTGAACATAACATAGAGGAGAGTAAAGGACAATAAATACATGACAAAGTCATTGAATGTGATGCAAGATACAAGTTTGGAGCGTTGAGATGCAATGCATTATCTATAAATTTAATTTCCTCAGATATTGTTATCATGGAAGTCTGAGGCAAACCCAATGTTAAGCCTGGAAATGAGTCTTGAATTACAAGATAAATTTATGATCTATCGTGGAATATGCTAACATGGAATTTCCATGATAGTTTCTCCTGATCATTTAATTATCATTTACAATATCATTGAATTCTATGATCGTCATTGAATAATCATGGCGATCATGGAATAATCATGGAAATTGGGCTTTTCTGTGATAACTTTTTCTGTAGTGAATGTAACAAGTACCTGACGCCAGACTATATACCAATTCGATTTTTTGGCCAAGTAGTTGCTTGAGAAGTATTCATACAATTCTGAGTAGCTATTGTCCTTGCACCACGAGGTGAAACATTCATGCCAATAATCAAATTTGGTTTCTGTTTCAGTGTACATCATTTGTTGCATCAAATCAAATGCTGTAGCTCGATCGCATCATAATTGCTCCATGGTATTGTCACTGAAAGTTACCTTGATCTTTGTTTTGATATTTTTTCTCCATGCACGAGTGACATGCCAAAAGCAAAGGGCGATATAGCAACTGTGACTAAATGCACCTCTAATGGCCACTATTTCTGTGTCAGAGTTGTCAATCATTACTGCTGTGGAGGTGTATTGCCATGTAGTCTTCAACCAGTTTAATCATGCTTGCAGAGGGTATTGTGGATCGCTGTTGGTGATGAGCCAAGCAAGCAGAGCTCCTTTTCCAGTATCTCTGCACAATGCAACCAGCATATACAACAGGCAACGCCTTTGCATTCCATCATTACAAGTATTATGCGTCAAATCTAAACAGATGATATTGCCATGTTTGAGAAGCATCTACCATAATATCCATGTATATAAGGTGAGTTTGTTTGTTGACAATGTAAACTTACCTCCAGTTGCCATGATGAATGGAAGGCAAAGATAAACATACCCTCCCCATACTGGTCCATCCTCTCATACTTAAAGAAGCCTTGCTGCTGAGAGATCTTTGCTTTCCAGAGATGAAGGCTATCTTCAAGAGTGGGCACAAGGTGCGCTTTTTTTCATAATAAACTTTGAATAGCATAGTACACCTCCTGGTAGCCAATGCACAAAGTCAGTGGTAACGCAGCATTTTTGTCTAAGATTTCTTGCAAGATTTGTCTGTCAAGCTGCAACATATACTTGAATTGCACCCAGGTAAAATTTTCCTCAACCTTTTGCTGAATCCATTCGCGAATTTTTGTACTAACTGGTGCTGAATTCAAATTCTTGATTGATCCTGGCTGGTGTCCACTGTGCTTCCAGTTGTACCATATCTTTATATGGCTAGGATCTGCAATCTCACAAGTAACATAGATAGCAGTGGTATAGTTACATGGGAGATGGTCAGCCTTTCTACGTCTTTTTGGATCACCATTATTAGCAGAAGGACGTGGAGATCCAGATTGATGACACATATAGACCTAACAGTCATACTTATATTAGACTATGAACTATGATTTCTCTCGTTTTTATTCATAAAATGTCATATAATTCATGACTAGAAGCTCTATACTACTACTATAGATATTATATGTACCTCATAAAACACGTTTTTCTTAGGACAGCCTCCTTTGTTTCTGGAAGTCGCGCCTGAAGTAGCAGGCATGCTTGATGAAGATGCCACGCTTGGCAAGTCCTGTCTGCCTCTTGAAGGTATACGATTGTAAAACTTGCAGCACAAGCAGTTTTCTTCACTGCAGATTCACTGCTTGTAACTTTCACACAGCTGGTAGAGGATAACCTCAGGTGTTTCAGCGAAATCACTAGCAGGAACAATCACTCTGTTAGCAAGAGCTTCAATAGCAGTTACTGAGGAGAAAATAGACACAGAAGACATGGTTCAGCTAAGAAAAAACGCAATACTATCGATTGAGAAAGTGAAAAAGAAGCACAGATCAGTGGAATGCGTGTGCAGTCCAGTTAGATATTTGTTTCTATTTGACCATATATGGAAGCTCAGGAAAGGTAGTCACGGTTTTTACTGTAAAATTCAATTTCTCGGTGTTTCCAGTACTTATGCGGCAGTGATGTATACTTTTGGAATCTTTTTTTCACTTCAAAAACAAACAATTTTCATGAAAAATTCATGCTGATGAAGCTTTTTTTACTCTTTTTCAAACTCTCATTCTGCCATTGATCCCTTCATCTTGCATTTCAACCACTTCTGTAGCAAAAAGACAAGTACTTCAGTGTCAAGATAACTGCTGGCTGTCCTTTTTTCCCTTAGTTCATTTTTTATTGTTTCTATTTTTTTCTTCTTTTCCTTATGCATCTAATCTCTACAATGTGAATTACTTTAGTAATTGTCACATTACAGGACGCAATGGTAGGTAATTGACTACATGACTTTATTAAAACTTAGTATAGCTGCCTTTCGCTTTGTATACTGCTTTGACTCTTCTTGGCATAGAATCAATATATTTTACAACGAGTTTTGGGTCAATATGATACCATTCCTGTGATATACGTTCCCACAGTTCATCAACGTTGCGAGGTAGTATAGAATAATTCCTGCAGATACATTGTTTGAACAATGCCCACATATGTTCGATTGGATTCAGGTCTGGAGAGTATGATGGCCAATCAAGCACATGTACTCTGTTATCACGGAACCACTTTTTAGTACGTTTGGATGTATGTTTAGGGTCATTATCTTGTTGAAAAATAATGTCTCTTTTGTTTATGTTGTAGGCTCGCAGTGTCTTGAGGAAATCTTTGCTGAGGATCTTGCAATACAACTCAGTATCCAGGCTACCATCGATCCTCATAATATATCCAACACCACTTGCTGTAATGCAACTCCACAACATGAGGCTGCCACCGCCACCTTTGTATACTGGAACGACATTGTGATCCTGAAGTGCTCTTCCTTTTTTGACCCAGGTCCAGTCTAAACCATCAGATCCAAGGCGAACGACTTTTGTCTCATTACTAAAAACAACGTTACGCCATTGTTCTTCTGTCCAATTAAGGTATGTGTGTGCAAACAGATAACGTTTGGTTTTACATTGAGCAACTTGGAGAGGCAACACTTTGGGCTTTGGGCGTGCATTAAATCCACACTTCTTGAGAAGGTTATGAATGGTCTGTACAGAGACAGTTTTTTCTTCATTGGCGAGATGATTGGCGACATCTGTTGCATTTTAGTATGTCCCATTGCTAATGTGGCGTGCAATTACTCTGCAATCAGCTTCACTGAATGCTGATGGGCGGCCTGCATGCTTTTTCTTGGATTGGTTTTTCATTGTTTTCTGGTAATTGTAGACTGTTCTTTTACTTATACCAAGTCGTTCTGCGATTTTATGTGTAGAAAGGCCTTGCAAAGTAAGGGTAAAAATACTGTTTTTAGTTTCTTTTAAAATGGCAATCATTGCAATGGCGAAATGCAGAATCAGTAAAAAGAATAAAAAATAAGCAGAAATAAAAAAGTCTTATACTTATATTATGAGCTGTGCAACAGAAATGCTAAAAAGGTTAATTGACAGACATGTATATTACTTTATTTTACTTGTCAAAATCGGCAATTTAAAAAAATGAGCCTTTGTTTACTTATAACTTTAGATATATTGACTGGAATGGCATGTATTATATATTGTCAGAAAGCTGATTAATAGCTCTATCGAATGATATAGGTTTCACAAGAGTTTAATCAGGAAAATGTTGCGCAATTTAAGTAAATGTCAAAAATTTCAAAACAATTGGGCAATTTTTTGAGTCACTGTAGATGTTATTTGGAAGAAAGGTACACAAGTACATATGCCACTTCTGAAAATGCCTATGCAGAGTACGTATAAAGATCTGATATGCTCAACTTTCAATAACTGTGCATTTAACTTACATTTTTACTTGTTCTACGTCTTCAGCGTCAATTTGCCATGACAAAGTAATTGTCATATTCTACATACAGAATGACTAAATCATATCACGACATCTACAGATAAACCTCACAGATGAGAAACTGGATAAATAATGATTAAGCTGAAGTACAAATCATATCAGGGTCCAATACCCGATTGTACCTGAAACCTCTTTAACATCGATCATTGGTTTATCATTGTAAAATTTTTATTTCTCAAGAACACCACCACCGCTATAAAAGCTCCCTGTAAAACAATAATAAACAATCATCTAAGAGTCTCAACATATTCCCATTGTTATCCATCTCTCAATTAACCAGATTTTACAGTGATGTTACATGCAACCACAAAATGCCAAAGTGCTTGAAGAGGACCTGCTTCAATGTTGTTTGCTTCCAACTGCTCATATACCAGGGTAGGCAGAACATATAAGATAAACTCGATCCAGTCAACAGCATAAGCATTTCCTAGGGGTCGGCAAAATATTTGAATATTCATATTCGTTTGTACATATTCATATTTGAATGAATATGAATATGTTTTTTAGTATTCGAATCAGTAATGAATATTCATAAGTATATTTGAATCACTGTTAATAATATTTGAATATTCATCAAATATTCAAATATTTGCTTGAGAGCAATTAGCTTACTAATCGTTAACATGACTCTTTCTGCAATGTCAAAAAAAACTGCAATGGAAGCATAGTTATGAAGAATATAAGTTCGTTGCCTTCCTTGATATTTCACTTAAAAAATGAATGAAGGAAAGAAAGAAAGAAAGAAAAAAAATGAAATAGAGAAGATTCTCTTTCTGCTCTAATGACGAAGATGATGTTGCATGCAACGAATTAGTAATTAGTCGAAATATTACAAGGTGTACAGTACTCTACAAAAGTGTCTGGATATTTTGTACATTTGTATTTATTAGCTAATATCATTTAATCTACTTATCTATATATATTGTATGATAGCTTATTGCAAAGTACTAGGTCGCAGCTTTCTAACAAGCTATTATATATATCTGTAGCATATATACATCTAGTATTAGAATAGATTAAAGGTAAATAATTTATCCGGACACTTTTGTGGATTTTATTGATTGCTTAACTAATATTTAGTTCTGCCACCCTTTGCTTTATATACTGCTTCTATACATCTAGGCATACTTTCTATCAACTTTTGACATTCTTCTGGTGTAATTCTGTTCCAAATATATTGGATATGGTCCCACAATTCATCCAAGTTTTTGGGATGAGATTCATATATCAACAGTCGACGTTTGACCATTGCCCACATATGTTCAATGGGATTCAAATCTGGAGAAAACGAAGGCCATGGAAGAACTTGAACGCCATTGTCTGAAAACCATTCCTTGGCCAGTTTTGATGTATGTTTAGGATCATTATCTTGTTGAAAGATAATGTGATCCTTATCTAGATCATACCAGTCAAGTGTTTCAAGAAACTCATCACCCAGGATTTCACAATACAAGGCTGCATCCATGTTTCCATCAATCTTGGTAATATATCCAGGACCGTCCCAAGTGATACAACCCCACATCATAATGCTGCCACCACCATGCTTGTAAGTATGTTGAACATTAACATCTCGCAAATGTCCATCACTTGATATCCAGGTCCACTGAAGTCCATCTGAACCAATGCGATTGATTTTGGTTTCATCACTGAAGATAACACGTTTTCAATCTTCTACAGTGTCGTATAGGACGACTCATATTGATGTATAAGTCATATCGGTAATGACCGTAATGAAATAAACTCAGAGAGTCACCTATAATTAGTGCAGAACTAGGGGTCGGCACGAACGAATACGAACGAATATATAGATATTCGTATTCGTTCGTCATATAGAA
>JNDT01002209.1:0-20479 GCA_000697055.1 Saksenaea vasiformis B4078 | reverse complement strand
CAAAAATCAGGAACTAGATTTAGATTACCACAGGTCCGCAATGAAGAAGAAAAACTCGTGTGACAATGAAAATTTTACAAGTTCATCTGGCAATAACTGAAACATTATGAAAAGGATGTCAAAATACGACAGTTGCATCTTTTTTTTGTACTATCGTAGTGTGCACATCAGGTAAGTATTCATCAATCGATCTACAAAGATAATGACGCCTTCCCAGTATCTGCCGTGAATGATTTGATTGGCTGATCATAAATTATGTCTTTCAAAAAGATGCTATTACGTGATTTTATGCGAGAACAATGACAGATCAACATCGATCACATAATAGAAATCCTTTCTGATAGATCAATGATCTCTGCTTTGTGAGCATATATGACACACTCATCTTATATCATTGCACAATTACCAGTAGATCTAAGGAATATCACGCAACAGCATCAACAGATCGTTGATTTCTCTGAAGTATAAATAGCATGGATAAATCACAGCCAGGAAAGTCATCTTGTTTATTTACTACAATATTTTGATCATGTCTGACGTACCTGAATCCTCTGCCTCTGCACAAAAGCGTCCTGCCAAATTTCTGCCAGAAGATACTCCTGTAAGTGCATTAGCAAGTAATTGTAACTGTTATCTAATGGATATAACTAGGAACACTCAATGGACTTCTCCTGCAGTTCCTCAACCCCTGTGATGATCCACTCGCATTTTGACATTTTGATGCTCCAGGATGATGATTTTCCTGATGGCGAATCATTTGACAACAGCAGCCAGGCTATTAGGTCCTCTGATTCCACTGGTAGAATGGTGAAGCATTTGAAGTCAAAAATGAGTTGGGTCTATGATAATGACTGGGTAGAAGTACAGAAGGATCCTTTGACTGGCACTGATTATTTCTACTGCCAGTACTCATTATCCTCAGGTCGTATCTGTGGTCTCAAGTACAAGAAAATTGGCTCCACCACAAGTAACATCATCAACCATTTGAAGAAGGTACACAAGCTGGATAAAACAATGAAGAAGTCTGATGTGCACTCTGCTACAAACCTGATCATGGATAACTTTGTGGTTTCTGGCCAGTTGAAGAAGGTGCAGTTCTCTCAAGATGCATTTTGACAGGCTCTCCTCAACTATGTGGTCTCGTCATCCTCGCCATTCACCATCATTGAAAATGCTGATTTTCAAAAACTGCTCAACCTTGCCCAGTCTGTGCCTAGTGATGCCCAGGTTCTACTCCCAAGTTCAAGAACTGTGAGTCATGATCTTGCGCAGGCATATCATCTCTACTGCTCCCAAATCGCAAATTTACTCCAGAAGCAGCCTTACATCTCCTATATGCTCGATGCTTGGACTAGTGAATGGAGAGATGCGTTTCTTGGCATTACAGTACACTGGATCGATGAAACCTGGAAACAAAGATCAGTAACCATCAGTTTCAAGCTGCTATCCAGTCTTCACACTGTGAAAAACATGGTGGCCATTTTTGTTGACTTGCTTGAGGGCATGCAACTCTCAAGTAAAGAGTTTTATATCACTACAGACAATGTCTCGAATGTGGTTGCCATGGCTCATTGCATTGAAGAAGCACTGTCACTGGAAGTGTTTGGTGCTAAATCTAACCATATTCCATGCATTGTGCATGTAATGAACCTCGCGGTCCAGGTGATGCTCCAGGATGGTATTAATGCTGCAGCCCCAAGTAATGAATCCTATGAGGTAGACGAGACCGAGGTGGACAATCATCAAAGAAACCACCCTGGTAAGTAGTATGGGATCGAGTTAATATCTTGACATACTTACATTTTGTTCAGGAGCAATATTGCATTGCTTCTGTACAGGTGTCAACAAGATCCATTCTTCGCCTCAACAGCTGGAACATTACCATAATTGTTGCAAAGCAATCCAAAAAACTGCCATGCTGACCAAAACTGATGAAAGTGAGCAACGACTGAAAGAACTTGTTCTTGACGTCAGAACTTGCTGGAATTCCACATATATGATGATAGCTTGAGGTCTCAAAATGCACCATAGTTACAACATGGCATATGGTGGTATCCCAGAACTGGAGGTATATATCCTGAATGAAAGTGAATGGCAAGTCCTCCAGCAGCTTCACATGGTCTTGGAGCCATTTGCCCAACTCATGAATCTCCTCTTGGGTAATGAATATCCATCCCTTTCAAGTACCATCATTGGATACAATGTGCTTCTTGACCACCTAGAAGCATATCATGAAAATGATGGCTTGGTAAGAGCAAGTACCATATACAATATCAGTCTAACTAATATCTTCGAATAGAGATACCCTGAGCTATTGTATGTAATAGAAATGGCACAGCAAAAGCTCCAACAATATTACACATGTACAGATGGGCCAGTCTATGCAATTGCAACTGCCATGGACCCATGTACCAAATTTCGCTGGTAGAAAGATCAGGAGTGAGAAGAGGAGTAGATTGCATTGTCAACTTCATGCATTACTGAAGCGTGGAAGGAAGGTTTTTGGACCACACAACAATTGCTTACTGCACAAAAACCTAGTTTTCATCTGTTTCAAAGTTGGCCCTGTGAGGATCAACTTATGGAATATGTAAACAAAACGCCCGCAGATGAGGACATAGTAGTGTTGGAGTACTGGCAGTACTGCAGCCATCAGTGGCCCCAGCTCACAAATATGGCTCGCAAGTACTTGTCCATTCCAGCATCATCAGCACCTTCCAAGTGTTGTTTTTCATGAGCCAAATTTTTTATACCCTTTCAATGCAACAAGATGAAGCTGGAGACATTGCTACAGAGTGTACTTGTTCAGTCATGGCTGAAGATTTTAGAGTAGACCTGCCTCCTTTTTTTTCTTTTTTTTTTGACTGTCCTTTTTTTTTCTCACTGCCATCCTTTTTTTACTGCCGTCCTTTTTTCACTGCCATGTTTTTTTCACTGCTGTCTTTTTTACTACCTTTTTTTTTTACTGTCGTTTTTTTTAAGTGCCATTCTTCTTTTTTTTTTTCTACTGCTCCTTTCTCTTTTTCAGTGCTGTTCTTTATTTTAGTGCCATTCTTTTTTGTTACCATTTTGTCTTCTTACAATAAACATTGCAATTATGCTAATTAACTTGAACAATGTGACTTCTGGAATGAGTTCAGCAATTATAGCACACTCATGGCTGCCTGTCTTCTATATATTTTTGCTTAATTTGTATGCTGAGATTGCAATGATTAATAAAACTTAGAACTCAATGAATCATGTTACAATCTCACATACAAATAAATGAATGAATATGAATATTCTTAAAAATATTCAAATGAATATAAATATATTCTTCCTTTTGACAAATGAATATGAATATCCTACTAAATATTTGAATGTATTCATTCATGCCAATCTCTAGTCCCTTCCCAATTCCCAACCTCATTAGCTCAGAAAAGTCAATCGTAGAGATATAGTAGATGTACAAGCATGTCATCAGACTCAGGTATAAACAATATACATAGCAATTATTAAAATGACACCTACACTTCTTGGTGTGGTATATGTTGACCATCGTAATGCCCATCCTATAGAATTGTGTTCCATAACAGGAAAGATCAGGGATTAATCATGTTTCCATATACAGTGAACTTCTCTACTGGAACACCAACTGAACCTTATCATCTATAACTTAGACTTATCATCAAGTTCAGTACAACAAGGTAGCACTGTGTCATCACAATAATTGATCCATTCTATAATCCACATCTAATACTGAGAAAAACATTCACTAATTCTTATTTCTGCTAAAAGACTGAATCATATAAATAGGCAGACAATCTAACTGAAATAAAGAGATCTAACAGTCTCAAAGAATTCTATCCGTCTACCGTCCCAATTAACTTACCCATACAACACTTAAAAATGGGTCTCTCTTCACTGTACCTGTAACTCTAGAGGGTCAAGTATATCCAATCCAAGAGGAGTTGTTTGATGCTGCAAAAGAGATGGCTAAGCAAAATGGATTTGCTGTTGTCACCAAGTTCTATAAAGGTGGCAATTTCCATATCAAGTGCAAACAAGGTAGCCAGTATTGAAACACCTGAGGACTTGGATCTGATGAGTACCAATGATTCAGCTCTTCGATGTGATGCAGTTGTCTGTATTTAATCCAAGCCTCAATGCAAAAAGATAGATCTTGGAAGGTTAACCCTATGAAGGCAAAAAAATGATGATGAGTACTATTACAACTACTGCTTAGCTAACGTAGATCTGTATATATATCATGAAAATCGCCAGCTTTCATTGGAGCAAAAGGAGCTAAATTCTAAGATGCTCAAGATAGAAGCCTCTGTGAGAACTATATCCCACGCGCTTGCATCTGAAAGCAATGATGGCGATGTTCCAGTCACATTGCAAGATCTGCACAATTGGAAAGCTGTGATCAATTCTGATTAGACCTCAGTATCACCTTCTTCAGTATTGCAAAAGATGGTGGAGAAAGGATACCATATCAGATATTCTCTTACTTCTGAAAACAAATTGAAGGATGTCTTTTTCTGTCATCCTAGCATGCTAGAGCGAGTACATGCTTTCTCTGAGGTTCTTCTCATTGATGCTATGTATAATATAAATAGGTATTGATAATGAATCTCTATATAGCAACTGTTTTGTGAAGATCCTCTCTCATTCTAAAATTGAACAGTATCAAGATGCCATTCATCAACTTTGTTGATGTAGGGAATTTAGGAGGCATGACCCTGCGATCCTTCATAGTTGCTGGAGCGTTCGTATCTGATAAAATGGAGGCAACCTATACCTGGTTGCTTCAACAGCTTAGGTCAGTTGTTTTTAACAGTGTGATCTCTAGAGTAGCTGTCACTGATCAATGCACTGCTCTCCAAAATGCCTTGGATACCATATTCTCTGATATGACAAAGCTTCTCTGTATCTGACACATGATGAATAACTTTGTTATGAATATCAAAGGTTACTTCAAAAAGAATCAGGGCGAAAACTTTGAAAGATGCATGAAAGCACTCGCTGCTATGACTAACAAGGGGTCATTTGAGCAGTTTGATGCAGTGTTCAATGACTATAACAAAGCTGTCAAAGTCGCCTGTAATGAAAGTAGATCTGCCGCTGCTATCCAATATTTGAATAAGTATGTTTGGTATTGGTTTGCAGTCTATTAATTTGAATACAGATGAATGGAGTACAAAAGCAAGTAAGCAGGATACATCATGCACCAACTTGCACACTTTGGCTGCACAATGACTCAACATGTCAAAAGCCAGCACACAGCTCTCAAGAAGGACATATGCATATTGACAAGTATCAAGCAGTCATTTGAAAAAATGCATCGCTACTACATGGAAAAGGTATATCATTACATATTGTCAAGGATTCATGCATATATATTTGACTAGAACGATGAATGGAAGCTTGCGTACTCCAAGGAAGCTACTACCATCAATGTTCTGCTCTTGGAGGGTGACCATATGTGACTTCTCCCCATCCTTGAGAAAGTCTCTGTGTGTGCTCTGTTGGTGATCCAAGAACAGCTCTCACCATCGACTCTGAATGCAACTGGTAATGAATGTCATTGCTGGTGCTGCCTGGTATTCAATCTTCCTTGTCAACATACACTTCCTTTGGACTGCCCATTGACCATGTCTGATGTCCCAAAGTGATGGCACCATCAGTCCAATGATTGCCATAATCAGGAGTCCTCACAGACTGATCAGCTTCATGCATTACCAGAAAATGCATCTTGGAGGCATTATCTTCATAAGTTGAATATGAAGTTTCTAGAACATCAGGATGAACAACAGGTTGCAATACTTCTGCAAAAATTGAAAGAACTGGTAGATATGCCTGTTGCACAGCACGCTAATATCTTAAGTCCAGATATTAACAACGTGACATTAAAACGTGCAATATACAAACTCAGACTGCTAAAATACATTGGCAAATACAAATGGCAAACACATGATTTTGAACAACCACTGGTGACTGAAACAAAGCTAAATGTTTGTTGATAAAAAGGAAGTATGTCCACTTACAAAAGCATTTTTAAGAGCCAGAGAAACTGAAACAAGTTGACCACCAAATACCATGCAAAAGACCTCTACAGTACTTCACAAAAGTGTCTAAATATTTTGTACATTTGTATTTATTAGCTAATATCATTTAATCTACTTATCTATATACATTGTATGATAGCTTATTGCAAAGTACTATGTCTCAGCTTTCTAACAAGCTATTATATATATCTGTAGCATATATACATCTAGTATTAGAGTAGATTAAAGGTAAATAATTTATCTGGACACTTTTGTGGATTTTATTGATTGTTTAACTAATATTTAGTTCTGCCACCCTTTGCTTTATATATTGCTTCTATATGTCTAGGCATACTTTCTATCAACTTTTGACATTCTTCTGGTGTAATTCTGTTCCAAATATATTGGATACAGTCCCACAATTCATCCAAGTTTTTGAGATGAGATTCATACATCAACAGTTGACATTTGACCATTGTCCACATATGTTCAATAGGATTCAAATCTGGAGAAAACGAAGGCCATGGAAGAACTTGAATGCCATTGTCTGAAAACCATTCCTTGGCCAGTTTTGATGTATGTTTAGGATCATTATCTTGTTGAAAGATAATGTGATCCTTATTTAGATCATACCAGTCAAGTGTTTCAAGAAACTCATCACCCAGGATTTTACAATACAAGGCTGCATCTATGTTTTTATCAATCTTGGTAATATATCCAGGACCATCCCAAGTGATACAACTCCACATCATAATGCTGCCACCACCATGTTTGTAAGTATGTTGAACATTAACATCTCGCAAATGTCCATCACTTGATATCCAGGTCCACTGAAGTCCATCTGAACCAATGCGATTGATTTTGGTTTCATCACTAAAGATAACACGTTTCCAATCTTCTACAGTCCAAGAACGATGTTGTTTGGCAAAGTCATATCTTACTTTCATGCGTGATTTGGTTAAAGGCAGGACTTTAACCTTAGTACAAGCTTTCCATCTTGCTTCATTCAAAAAATGATGAACTGTTTCTGCTGAGAGTATTGTTCTTTCACTCTGCAGTTGGCGGCTGGCGTCTGTAGCATTTCTGTAATGTCCAGTATTGAGATTGTGCATGATGCGCCTTCCAAGATTAGTGCTAATTAGCCAATGGCGACCAGTAATTGGCATGTCATTCTCAAGATTGAGCTGCTGTCTAATTTCTGACACTGTAGAACGGCCAATACCAAGTTGCTTAGTGATGTTGCGAACAAAAACACCACTCTGAAGAAGTAAAATGACATTATTTCTAACATCTGTTGAAATGGGACGCATGTTGTTGAGATTGTGCAATTAGATTGACTGATTGAGAGATGAATGCAATGGAAGTAAAGAAAAAGCAAGTAGAGCCATTTGCGAAAAAAATTTTAGTATTGTTATGGCTGTGACTTCAGTTTTTTTGATGCTATAATCACAAAGTCTTTTGTTTGAAAAATTTCCACAAAAGTATCTGGATAAATAATTCACCTTTAATCTACTCTAATACTAGATATATATATGCTACAGATATATATAATAGCTTGTTAGAAAGCTGAGACATAGTACTTTGCAATAAGCTATCATACAATATATATAGATGAGTAGATTAAATAATATTAGCTAATAAATACAAATGTACAAAATATCTGGACACTTTTGTAGAGTACTGTACATGCAGCACTGCTGCTAACAACGACTGTATGGTTGGAATAGTCAACATTCCTCCTTCCAAGATATTGACACCAGTAGTCTCTCAGACAATGCTCCAAATTCCACTCATCAAACTCATCAATGGTCGCCTGGTGGATCTGTGGCCCAACCAGGTATAGACATTGATCATTGTCAATTTGTACTGGATAAGTTGCTTGAGGCTCTGTGCCTTTCAGATCACCATACATTCGCTGGTAAAAGCAACTCATAGTGATGTTCACCATTATGTTCCCTGCGTTCTCTCCTGGAGAAGACCTTGACTTGATGCACTGCTTTATTTGTCCTTTACCAAAAGTCATATCAGTAAGGATTATGCCACATTATATAGTCTCAGATAGCAGACATACTGATGGCACGTTCAAGGGGCCATACACTATAGGCAGAAGGAGGGCCTAACTGCTGCATCGCTGCTGATACATGGCAGAGATAGTGCTGATTGATCATATACAGTGACTCAAAAAATTGCCCAAGTGTTTTGAAATTTTTGACATTTACTTAAATTGCGCAACATTTTCCTGATTAAACTCTTGTAAAGCCTATATCATTCGATAGAGCTATTAATCAGCTTTTTGACAATATATAATATATGCCATTTCAATCAACACTACAGCGGGTATTGGGGTGGTTTTAGGTGGTAGTTTTTGGGCGTTTTTTTATGTGGGCATTCCTCTACCCCCCAACATTCTGCGCTAAAATATATATGGTAACCCTAATCTATTCCAAACTTGGATATAATATGCGCAGTTCTATTGGCTTGCTGTTAGGGCGGGTATATATACTATATGCAATTCTATTGGCTTATTGTTAAGCCTGGTAGATATACTAGATGCAATTCTATTGGCTTATTGTTAAGCCTGGTAGGTATACTAGATGCAATTCTATTGGCTTATTGTTAAGCCTGGTAAATATACTAGATGCAATTCTATTGGCTTATTTAGAATGCAGTGGCTAGTGTCTGAAAGCAACCAAAAAGGAATAAATTTGATATACATATCGATTGTTTTGTTTTGCCCAAAAAAAAGGTACAAAAAAATGGAGCACTATACTAATGACAGTTGATTCTTAGATGGTCTAGTCTTAGTTGGCATCTTCTATGTTTCTACCATTTAGTTCGCTGATGATGGAGAAGATCTATGTGAATTGTAAGAATAACATTAAGCAAATAGATGCTGACATATTGCTTTACCTTAGATGCTTTTTAGAGGCATTATCGTGGCGATGTTTCCACTTCTTTGCAAGCATACTCTCTATTATCCAGTCGTTTGGGTAGCAGTTAAGGGGAATATCGTTATCCACTGCCCACGTGGAGATCTCTTGGCATATGGTGCGCACATTTGACCTCGTGACGCTCAACCATTTGGGATCCTCCAGTTGGGTTGATTGCCTAACTTCATGGTAGAGCTTGTCACATTGCTTTTCAACTGTGAAGTCAAGCATTTTATAGGCGACA
The DNA here is from genome assembly GCA_000697055.1 of Saksenaea vasiformis B4078. Lineage (NCBI taxonomy): Eukaryota > Fungi > Mucoromycota > Mucoromycetes > Mucorales > Saksenaeaceae > Saksenaea > Saksenaea vasiformis. Next base: position 11,276 of record JNDT01002209.1, on the reverse strand, counting down.
TCAGTATCAATGACTGTTTTACCTGATGAATGAAGTGCTTCTTTCAACTGCTTTATGGTAACCTCTCTCAACTGGACATTCTTGGGAGGGTAAATGACATGACTTTCTGTTACACCTTCAGTGCCCTATATATCGGTTATACAAAAAATAGCGACTTGGTTACACGTACCATATACAAGTCATCAAGCTTTTTATGAAGCGTACTTATCTCCATTCGCACTTCATCTATGAAGGTGTCAATCTTGTTGTTGATCATTCTGTGCATCTCATCAATCTTGGAGAGAAGTGAAGTGTAATTACTAGAATCCATGATTAGTCTACAAAATAGTTCTTTAATAAATAGAATAGAGAGGAAGATGCATATCAATTTTTAATCAAATTCTCATTTAAATTCTTTTTTTTTAATTAATTCCATTGTGGAAATCTGCATTAGCTGCTCTCAATAATCGATCTGATCTACAAAAATATAAGCACAGAATAGCCGTAGTCATAGGTGCAGTGATATGCTTAATGGCTACTGTAACCTAAGAAATATAAATACTAGCTTTCATTGTTGTTAGAATGGATTAAACTGATTCGAACTCTCCTGGCATCTGAAGAAACTCAAGCATATATAAGAACTACTATGACTAAACGAGACCATTATAACTGCAATTACTGCAACGAATCGTTCCACCTGAAAGACTATCCAGAACATGTCCTTGAATGTGCTGAAATTCATGATAATGTGCATTATCATGACAGAATCAGACAAGTGCAGCCAGAACAACATCCTTTAAGGTATGAAACGTAACTTTCTTTAAACCAATAACATTCATTGATGTCAGCAGTGCTATGGATGTTGATGCGACTGAAGACGTCATTGCTACAGATTCACTTATGCTGGAAGTCAATGATGATATCCATTTCGATTACAATGCTGATGACTATGATGAGCTCCAAATTACTGATTCTCTTGATAATGAGATTGATAATCTGCAAGGACCTGATGATAGCGAATCAAACAGCTCAGGAATTATGGCTTCTATTGACAATGAGGGCACAATCCTCTATAATTTTGATGACATGGCAATTCCAACAGACGCTGAACAGGAGAACTTGGAGTTCATGGCAATTTTGGAAGCTTCCAAGTGCACGTGAGCAGGTCAGTGAGAAATCATCTGATTCATCAATCAAAGAAACAATAAATACACACCTGGTAAGTGCATTGCCTAGTGTATCATGACTGGATACAGAAGTTACTAACACCTTACGCTAGATACTGTGCCACTACTCTACTCTGTTGATCAGCTTAAAAATCTGGAGAAAAAAGATATATCCTGCAAAAAGCTATTACCATTGATAACTGTAGCAATGGCTGTGTTGCATTCACTGGCCAATATGAGTCATTTATATGATGCCCAAACCCAAACTGTCAACAAGAGTGCTATACTACCAGAACTTGCAATGGTTCGCCTGTGCAGATATCATGATCCACGTTCATGGTCCTCCCCTTAAGTGCACAGTTGGCTACACTCTTTCTCTGTCAAGAAAGCCATCAAGATTTATTGTATCACTACAATTATTGCCACGAAGATCAAGATAAGACTGCTGACATCTTCGATGGCGAGGCGTACAAGGCCTTGAAGGGAGAACTCTTTACCAATCTCTATGATATCATCATTGCTCTAGCAACTGACAGATTCTCACCCCAAAAAGCTCCAAACTCACAAGCATTGGTTCATGTGCCAGTGCTCAATTTTCCACCAGAAAAGAGGTATGTAATTACCCATTTAATTGTATCTAGCGCCAACGTTTAGCTGTTTGCCTTAGAGCCCACCTTGAAAATATGTTTCAAGTCTGCGTCATTCCTGACCCAAAACAGCTGTATGATATAGTCATGTATCTTGAGCCTTTGCTCCAAAAGCTTAAGACGCTGCAGAACGCCAGCATGGTGGTGAAAGTACCTGGAGAAGAGTCGCCATATTCTTTCAAAGTCCACACGCTGCTAGTCTATGGGGATATACCAGCAGTTGCTAAACTATGTGGCCACCTCGGCCATCAATCACAGTATGGATGCCATATATGTGTTAGCAGAGGCCAAAACCCATTCAGTTGTGGAATGTACCATCTGCCAGAACCAGATCCAGCACCTATTAGAACTGTTCAGAATTTTACTGATAGTGATCGTCAACGTGGTATCAATAGACCTTGTAGTATCCAGCTATATCAAATGGTCTAGTGCGATTATAAGCGGATGTTTAATTAAATATATCTGAACTAACTCAGGAACTCTGTTACTGATGCAATCCAGCACTATATAAATATCACCACCTAGTGTAATCTTGATCTGTGGTTCTGATTCCAGAATAAACTCCCCTACACTTCAGTTTCATTGTATCTCTTGTTTTCCACACTTTTATTTCAACCTTTACGACTATACAATACAACATTTTTTACAATGAACTCCAACAACGACAACAATACCACTATTAACAACAACAATAACAACACCAACACCAATAACAACATCGATATGGAATTAATGAATATTGATGTTGAAATGGCTGACCATAATGGTAGTCATAACAACACTGTTGGTGGCGCTGCTACCTCAGTGCATGCTTCCCCTGAAGCAAAGGCTGAACACACGTTAGCCATTTTAATGGCGCATGCTGATGAAGCCAAAAAGTATTGGCAGGAAGCTGTTGATACAAACAATGGCACTGACGAGGCTCAAAGAGCCGAGGACATGCTGTTGAAATGGTGTAGTGATGCTGATAAACGTGTTGAGGAATCGAAATGTCTGTTTGGAAAGCAATTTCCAAACAATAAAAAATTTTTTACTGAGGAACGCTTGCGTTCACAGACAACCAAACCAATCACAAGCACTCTGTCGAAAGACCCAGTAGTGCCCAGAAATTTGCCTAAGCTTTATTTAGTAGGCAATTCTTCTACTAAGAAGTTAAACAAAACCAATGAGATGACATTTACTTTGGTAAAGCATTTTTTCATCAAGTTCGAGAAATCATTGGTCATGTATGGTTTGGATCCAAAAACCGACTATCGCTGATTGCTTCCTGGGTGTCTGGACACCAATCAAACCAACTTCTTTTATGAGATGGTGGAAAAAATGGATGACATCGATCCTGAATTTGAATCTGAATGGGATTATGTTAAGCACTGTTTCAAGACGAAGTATGACACCCCTGTTCAAAAATTCAATGCATGGCATAACCTGGTATCATTGAAAATGGAATCTGAAAGCATTGATGATTACGGCACAAAATTTCTCAACTTATGCAACTTGACTGAGATCAATCAACTTCCTATTCAATTGCTGTTGACTGTTATCTTTTTGGCATCCCTCAAACCAACATTTCGTCAACAAGCAACTGATCTCGTCATCCATCACTCCGCACCAGCCCTAGACATGGAACTGTCAGAAGTCATCAATCTGCTTAATACTTTTAAAATCCAAGAACATGGGTCTGGCGACGAAAACAATATAAAAGGCGTCAAGCGCAATAATGGCAATGAAAAACCATTTTTTAAGAATAAGAAACATGCAAACAAGAAGAATGTCGTTCAGGGAGTGTTGTGCTATAATGGTTGTGGCCAAGTCTACATGCCTGGCCACAACTGCCTGAAGAAAAACCAGAGAGCCAACCACAATCAATCGAAACAAATGTTTTCTCAAATGGCAACTCGTACTGTACAAATTGACGATGCCGATGATGACTCCCTGCAATTCGATTGTAAGTTAAAAAACAAACTGAACTGCAAAACAGAAAAAGGTCCTAAAGAACTCGAATTGCTGATTTATTTAGAAAAACAACAAGCACTCGCACTCCTTGACAGCGGTGCCACATTTTTGGCAATCGACCAGGATTTCTGTCTAAATAACAATTTTAAAATAAACAAAGATGTTCATGGTACTATCCACCTTGCACACTCTGATCATAAAATCAAGCGTTTCGGTTGTACAGAACCATTAGAATTGATTTATAATGGTATTAAACTTGACTACTCTTTTGAAGTCATGAAGTTACCTGGAGACCAACCTGTCAGTATTGGCACTGACTTGATGCCACGCCTTAACATTGGCTACTATGGCCTTGTTTTGACATGGCAACCTTTAGAGTCTACTCCAGAAGAAAACCCTGATAAAGATAGGGTCGAACCAAATAACAATCCAGCAGGCAGTGAAATGGAACAAAGAGAGTTCCATTGACACGTTGAACTTAGTCTAGCCACTAATAAGGCCATTCCTAAAAGTGCATTCTGCACTATTTCAGAATTGGTAATCTATTTACCAACTCCAGCTAATGTGTCATGTTACTGCCGCCAATATCCTATAGCTCACACACTTAAGCAGACAGTCCATGAGACTGTGCAACAATGGCTAGCAGATGGCACCATCGAACCTGTGCCAGCTAACATTGACAATCAGTGGAATTCACCACTGACAATAGTGGCAAAGAAAGATCAACATGGTAACCTGACAGGCACACGACCATGTCTCGACCCTCGCCACATCAATCGTTTTCTCCCTGATGATCATTATCCTCTACCTTTGATTCGCGATGTTTTTGCAAAGTTGCATGGGTCAACTATCTTTTCCACGTTAGACCTTAAGAGCGCCTTCCACCGCTTTAAAATCAATGAGGCTGATCGTCATAAAACAACATTCACATCAGTGGATGGAAAGCAGTACATGTTTCATGGCTGCCCCTTTGGCCTAAAACCTATCTCTTCTAAATTCCAGAGGGTCATGTGTATCATTTTCAGCGATATGCCCTTTGTCACCACTTTTGTGGATGATATTGTGGTGTACAGCCAGAATATGACTGAGCACAAACTGCATGTGAAAACGGTGATTGATAAATTGACTGCTGTCAATCTAATCCTTAACCCTGACAAATGCCACTTCGTGCAGAAATCGATCTATCTTTTGGGATTTGTGATCTCTGGCAATGAAATTCGCTTGGACAAACGTAAGCTCACAAACATTGAGCAATGGCCTGTGCCCGTCACAGGTAAGGAAGTACAACGTTTCTTGGGCGTTGCAAATTATTTCTGTGATCACATTCTGAAAATTTCTCTTCTCACTAAACCACTAGATGAGTTGAGACATGAAAAAGGACTTAAACACCTATGGACAGATCATCACCAACAGGCTTTTATTGCCATCAAAAAAGCTCTCTTAGCCCCTGCAGTCCTAACCCAACCTGACCTAAGTGAACCCTTTCACTTGGCTACTGATGCGTCCAATGAAGGCATTGGCGCAGTCCTCTACCAAAAAATCCAAGATAAAAATAAATACATAGGATTCATGGCTCGAGCCTTAACTAAATTGGAACGTAACTATTCTGTTACAAAATGTGAATTGTTGGCAATCATATTCGCGTTGCAAAAATTCCACCAGTTTCTGTGGGGTAACCATTTTACCCTGTATACAGATCACAAAGCTCTTGTCCATCTTCATACCCAAGATCAAATGAATCCCATGATGATCAAGTGGATTGACACTTTACTCGATTATAACTTCACCGTCATCCACCTCTCTGGCATTAATAATGTTCTCCCTGATCATCTGTCCCGCCTGTTCCCTGTTGTGCCCAGGCTGGAGGGGGGTGAAATGCGAATGAATCGATCAGTAGCAATGTCTGGTGTGGACCAAATGGAACCACCAGAAGAAGAACGTCAGGAGCTACTGACGAAAGCACACTTATTTGGGCACTATGGTGCTGAAGCAATTGTTAACGCTATTCATAGCAATGGCTATCACTGGCCACACCTAAAAGAACAAGCAATTGCAGAAGTCAGCAAATGTCCACAATGCCAGAAATTCAACATTGCAAAGCATGGATATCATCCTTTGCATCCAATTGCTGCAAACTTACCTGGCGATCAATGGGCTATAGACCTTGCTGGCCCATTCACCACAACCAATAGTGGAAATAACTATGTCCTCATAATGATTGACATATTCACAAGGTTTGTAATCTTATGAGCTATTCCTGACAAAACTTCAGCAACGATTGTAATGCAACTCGTCAATGTGTTTTGCGATTTTGGTTTACCCAGAATTATACAATCGGACAACGGCACAGAATTCGTCAATGACATGATGAAACGTTTTAAAAAGGCCGCTGGTTTTGACCATTGTTTGGTAACACCATACCATCCACGGGCAAATGGCGCTGCGGAAAACACTGTCAAAACAGCTGTTAACACTTTGTGTAAACAGCTGGAAGGAAACTATGCTGAATGGGATAAATACATCCCGAGCATACAACTGTCAATGAACCACAAAGTGTCCAAGCAATTGAACACTCCACCATTCACTTTGATATTTGGTCGAAAACTGAATGAGTTCATTGACTATACAAAAGAAAAGAATGTCAAACCAACAACACCTAGACAGGTGCAAGAATGGTTAAAAAAATGAACGACGTGGTTTTTCCAGCAATCTGAGAAAGAACAGAAAAGGTGATAACTAAACAAAAACAGGACTTTGACGGAAAGAACAAACCATTTAGTTTCCCACAGGGAAGTCATGTAATGATCAAAATCTGACAACGCACAAAGTTAGACCCCAGATATCATGGCCCATATGAGGTCATAAGAGTAAATCAAGGAGGTGCTTACGTCCTAAAAGATCAAAAAGGCGATGTACTGCCTAGAAATTATCCTCCATCCGAATTAAAACTTATATCCATGGATGAAAAGACACCTGAGGAGGAAGTGTTTGAAGTTGATGCAATCCTGCGACATCGAAAAACAAATAATGGTACCTATCAATATAAATTTCGCTGGAAAGGATATGCAGAAAACGATGATACTTGGGAACCTTATGAACATTTTCATGATCCCAAAATCATTTCCAATTATTGGAAAAGAATAGGACAAGCAATGCCTCAACAAACTAATGCAAACAAAAGAAGAAAAACTGATAAATAACTAACTAATGAATAATCAATCAATGTGCACAAAAACAATCCTCAAACTTAACTCCCTCTTTACAAATTTCAAAAATAACAATATCTGCCTCTCTAATCTAATTCGCATGTGTAATTACTTAAACAATATTACAAAAGAAAACTTAACTCAAAATAAGCAGATACTCTCAATTAAAAAAAGCCGTCTAAGAGACTGGAAGGGGGTGATGTAGTATCCAGCTATATCAAATGGTCTAGTGCGATTATAAGCGGATGTTTAATTAAATATATCTGAACTAACTCAGGAACTCCGTTACTGATGCAATCCAGTGCTATATAAATATCACCACCTAGTGTAGTCTTGATCTGTGGTTCTGATTCCAGAATAAACTCCCCTACACTTTGGTTTCATTGTATCTCTTGTTTTCCACACTTTTATTTCAACCTTTACAACTACATGATACAACAGACCTTCAGCATTCACTAGTCTGAGATCGTTTACAGGACCAGAATTCTTTACATACAACGAGATGCATGGCATCTGCCATGGCATAGGACATCAAATTTGGCGTCTTGTTTCTGGGAAATTCAAATATAATGACGAGATATTGACTCCTTTCAGGTTAGATAACAGTACCTGCAGGGAAATCATGTCAATATGTCAAACTCCAGAGAGCTTATACCAACGTTGTTTGATGGAGCTTGGCAGGATGTGTATAAATATTCTGGCAACCTACGAGCCATGGACTGGCAAGGCTTCCTGCTGTATGTGGTGCCAACACTCGTAGCAGCCCGCATTGCTGATGCTGAGGCGAAGTCAGCTTTGTTGGGACTCGTGAATGCTGTGGTCAAGCTTCTTGGATGGAAACTGGGCTCGAATGACCTCCAGTACATTGATATCTACATCACTAGATGGCAGAATTACCTACTCAATTTATATAATTGCAAGCTGATTTCAATCCAAGTATTCACAGTCAACCAGCACTTACTTCGACATGCAACTATGATTGTTCGCAGATATGGCCCAGTGTGCTACTACAGTTCATGAATAATAGAGCATGCCATCAGTGAGTTTAAGCGGCATATTAGAGTGAAGAATCATATCAATGCCAATGTTACCAACGTGATGCTCCAGCTTGCACATAAGTGCTATGTCCGTAAGCAGTAAGTACACATAGCATGAGATTTTTCAAGTGCTAACATGTAGTTGCAAAGGTTCTCAGCTCAAACTGCAAACGAAGAGGTCTGGGAGGCTGAAGCAATGGCTGTCGAAGACAATATGGGCAATTATACAGATGTTGAAGTATGGGGTCCTTTCCATGCAGTTTCTGTGGATCAATTTGATCGTCTGCTGGCATTACTCTCAACTCTCTAGAGGATCCTGCTTAATCTGTTGAACAAGGAAATACAAATCGCTGACAGGCTCTTCGTTGATGGCACAATACTAGAATCATCTGCAATGAAGGCCAGAAGCAAGAGGGCTGCCTATTTCATCAAGTTAAGCATTGTGGTCGACATGCATGCCAGATGGCAAAATACTAATCAGCTAGAAGAATGGGACTACTTTGGTGAAGTTGTAACTTATATGTTCCACAAACAAAATGATGCATCCTCTGGATGGCTGGCCTTGGTGAAAGTCTTTGATGTCTGGTGAACAACTGATGAAAGCCCTTATTGTCTAAAGCAGGCACCACCACAGCTAACATTGGTAGACGTAACAAGAGTTCAATGCCTGGTTGGTCGTCTTGAAGATAGAAGCCGTCACTATATCATTTATCCTGGTCTACATCATCAGTGAGGCGATCTCAATCTGGGTGACAGGACACGTTTGCTGTAGTTGGCCACCTATATATATTCCTCTGCAATAAAAAGTTTATGGATATACTTTTTACAGAAGCTATTTTCACTTTTTTGGATAACTAGAGATTTAAGCCAGGGATGACAGGAGGAAACTGGGGGACCGCCCTGTTACACAGTATACACTGAAATTTGATGTATTATAAAAATGCCCCAACTCGCCATAGTGTAATATATCTAAAGTTATAAGTAAACAAAGACTCATTTTTTTAAATTACTGATTTTTTTACTGTAATATCAAGATAACAAATAGGGGTCAACACGAATGAATACGAATCAAATATCTTTATATTCGTATTTGTTCGCCTGCAAAGAGAATATATTCGTATTCGTTCGTTTTCAAAGAGAATATATTCATATTCGTTCGTCTACAAAGAGAATATATTTGTATTTATTCGAATATTTTGTTGGATATTCATATTCATTCATATGTTCATTTAATCTTGTTAATGTAAAAACGCATTTGCAAATGAAATATTTCAGAAAGAGATTTACGAATGTAAATGTGAATGTGAAGGAGGATGTAGATGCGAAAAAATGAAAGAAAAAGAATGCAAAAAAGAAAACGAAAAGGAAAAGAGAATGAAAATGAAAAAGAAAACGAAAATGAAAAAGAAAACGAAATAATAGACAAAGCCAGGATTCAGTACATGTAAAGACATTTTATTGCAATGTTACAAACTAGAAAGATGCCGCGACCAAGAATCTACCAATACACTTTGCTGAAGTGTTTCTGGTTTGAGTCCATTTCGCTGAAAAGGAATAAAAAACTTTGCTCTTGAAAAGCACTGCTCTGATGGCGCTGAAGATGCAGGAATTGCTAAAAACCTGCGTGCCATCTCAGCAAGCTGAGGCCATTGAACAGTATGACTGCGCCAATAATCCAGAACTACAGTCACCTCTGGAGCCAGTGGCTCACTGGCATATTCAGCCAACTGATCCTGCCGCGGTTGGTGATTGAACAGGTGAAAACCAGAGGGTGGCTGCACAGTGGTGGTATGACGCATAACGCGAAAATCAGACTTCCAAGTGGTGGTGACATATTCAGTTGATTGCTTGATATACTCCTGTTCTCACCCCTGATCTTTCCACCACTGAAACTTAGCCTGAGGGTCCATGGCAGTTGCAATGGCATAAACTGAAGTGTCATCCATGTGTGAATAATACTTCTGCAACTTTTGTTGTGCCATCTCAGTTGCTTGTGATAACACGGGGAAGTTCTTTTGATAAGTGAAAAAAAAAATTCAGCTTTGTACTAACAAGGATTTCAGATCTTATGCTTCCCAGTTTTTCATGATAGTCCTCCAGATGGTCCATCAGAACGTTGTACCCTACAATCGTGCTTGATAAAGATGGGTAATCCGCTCCAGACAGGATGTTTGTTAACGCAGAAAATGGCATCAGTATCTTTTGCAACTCTTCAAGAACCTGCCAGTCTCACTCGCCCAATGCATACAGCACAAGCTCGGGAATACTACCACATGTCATGTTGTATGCACGCCACATCTCTAGTCCACATTCCACCATAGCGAATGTTGAATTCCACCGCGTTTTGACATCCATAATCAGTTCTTTTGGCTGGGTCTTGCCTAGAGATTCATTGTCCAACATCCTGGACTTGTTTATAGCATTGCAACATTCCTGATAATGCTCCATGCATTGTGGGGAGGAGCGGATCTTGTTAACTCCTTTGTGAAAGTGGCGTAGAACGGCACCTACCAATAAAAAATGTAAGTATATCATTGATATCAAGTAAAATAGAATATTACTTACCTGGATGATTTTCATCGTCTGTATATATCTCAGATTCATACGGGTCTGTCTCCATTTCTTGAAGTTCATCGTCAGGTGCTGTGGCTTTTAGGGCATCTTGAATGATTGTTTGAACTGCTAGATTCATAACATGCGCAATACACAGAATGTGGTTAGAATCGGCAGCAAACACAGCGGAAGAGACAGCTTCTTCAATATGCCAGGACATCGCAACCATACTACTTGCATTATCGATAGTAATAAAGAATGGCTTTTTGTCAATGTCCATTCTCTGCAGCAGGTTGACAAAGGCAGACGACATATTGCTTGCACTATGAGGACCGCAGAGTGGTTCAAATCCAATAACAATCGACCTCTGCTGCCAGTCACCAGTTATCCAATGTGCCATTACACCCAGGAACGCATCTTTCCATTCACTTGTCCAGACGTCCAACGTATACAAAATGAATGACTGTTTTTGAAGAACATCGGCAATTTCACAGAGGTATGTATCATATGCATTACGGAGATCGCGGCTGACTGTCATTGCAGATGGTAACAACACTTGATCATTGCTAGGCGCAGTCTGCACAAGTGATAGCAGCTTCTGGAAATTACCACTTTCAACGATAGTAAATGGTAAAGCCGATGAAACAATGAAATTGAGTAGGGTCTGACGGAATTCGTCCTGAGAGAATGCAACGCTATGCGATCCTGAGCAAGAAAACAAGTTGTCCAATGTCT